>JAHZNJ010002895.1:0-61079 GCA_027744475.1 Lepidocyrtus cf. sotoi NNG-2020 | reverse complement strand
GAAATAATTTTAAATTGTTTATTACTAATTTGTTGACAATGTCCTTCAATCAAGTTTTTGTCAAATCAACGCCATAAAATGAAACAAGAGACAAAGGCAGTTTTGTTAGTTGCAGCTTCGTTCTGTAAGTAGATAGCTAGCTGTAGCGTATCAATGGCCCAGTAATGAAAACGACGAAGACGGTATTGTCGTCATTAGCATAAGTAAAGGTTACATCGTGCAAAATATTTCGCGATAGTTTGTCATTTCATTCCTATTGTTTACGTTTTGTTTTGTTGTTGTCATTGCGTTATGATTAGCGAGTCGTTGTTGTGGTGGTGTGTATATATATTATGTACAATTACAATTTCAGCTGCATTAGCACCAGCAGCAACCACATTAATTAGTTAGATTAGCCAAATTAATTATGCACACAATCTCTTCTTTCCAGTTAAGTTATTGTTAGAAACAAGGTTTGTGAGATGAGATACAAATAGGTACACATTATTGAAGGAATAATAATAATGAATACATTATAGTTCTTATAATTATAATGGCGAGAATAAACTTTTTGGGCACTATGTCTAGGAAAATTGTCTGTTGTAAAGGAACAAAAAGGCACTTTGCTTTTCAAACGCGCATCGTCATCAATATCGTCATCGCGATCGCTCTTGTAGTTCTTTTAGTTTTTTGTACTTGAGAGAAGAGAGTGGAGTGAGTGAAAATGAAGGAGATAGCTTTTGACGAGCCAAGTCGCGAAAATTAATGCAGATAAAGTCACTTAATTATTCACTCATTTTATGATTGTTCTTGTGTGAATTAGATTGTCATCCTCATCGATACTATACTGAATAAATTATGAATTACTGGCGTACATCTTAGCTACAAAATGGCATAAAAGCAAAACGTTCTGACATTGGTTGAATAAACGCCACCATCAGAAATCACCAGTATTTAATATATTAGCAAAATATAAGTTAGCGCCTGCTTTGCCCACCTTGACAGCCAAAATGACTCATTCGAATACTCAATTTAATAGGCTTAAGTACACACGTATAACGTAACGCTTCGTTTATAATTTGGCCTCCATTCTGACCTTTAGTTCGTTCGTTCGTCGCCGTTTTGTAGATATACGAGCAAATTGTAATATGTACATCTTAGTATTGCCGTCAACGTTGATGTTAAGCCTGATGATGATGACTATTAAAATTCTGAATAGGAAAGGGGAACTAATTAGGATTGTGGGAGCGCCACCCCCATCATACAAACAAAATATTATCTCTCTCTATCTCTGGGCAATTTTATGAATGTGAGTCAGTTGATGCTATTCGTCACACTATATTAGGTTTATTGCTATTATAATAATGCATTTATTGCATAACGTTTGTAATGTAAGTAATCCCAATATAAATTATTCATGACCAAAGCTAATTTTTTTAGCATTTTACTGGAATTAACGTTACGTACAGAAAAGAATTTTTATAAGGTTAATTTATTATATTTATTGTTGATAATGTGCTTAAGTTTGATAAATGAGCCTCGCCATGCTGGACTTGGTTGTGTCACTCCTTAATTTCCTTCTAAGTCGGGGTAATATAATAATACTACTGTGGCAAATCTATAATTTAAAGTATAATATGGATAAGAAGAAATTATGATGATCAAGTTGTAGGTGGAAACAGAGTTTAGCTCTACGTTATGCGCGGGGTAGAGAATGAATCAACCTGTGAAATTGACAGATGATGCACATGCGTTTCTTTTACTACTGTTAAGTCTAGTTTCCCACGATGAAAAGCGCCACCACATCCTTGCGTCTGTATTTATCTAATTTTTTAATAACTTTCCCTTCCTCATGGCATGGCAGGTTTGATAGTATTCCTTGAAGAAGGAGAGAAGGGTGAAAAAGGTTTCCTCTCTGTATGTAACTATTTGTATTTCGAAGCTCACTCTTTTACAACCGATAATAAAAAACCTTTAAAAAGAAAAGGAGAAAGGTTTTTTGTGGGTGGATGAGAGAAAACATGGGAACTATTTTTTATCTTTATCGCTCTTGGGACTATACTGTTGCTATTGCTATTATATTGCTCCAGGAAGGAGCAGCAGCAGAGCAGCACAAAAGTACTTGTGGGAATGAGTGAAAAGGAATGATTTTTACAACAGGAGGCCCATGTCCAATAAATCGCATAAAAAGAGAACTTACCACTAGACAGCAGACATATAAATGGATGGTTTCAGTCACTCACAGCTCTGCTTTTCTCTTTTTTATATTTCTCTCTTTTATAAAACTTCTTTTGAAGAAGTTTTTTTTCTAGTTCTCTTCAAATTTTGCATTTGAGAAAAATGCATTTTTGGAAGTTTATTTACAGGGCGGATGGATGAATGATGAATTGATGTTGATGTACTCTGTTTTGTTCATGTGTGCTTTTTTGTTCGCTATTCGAAAAAAACACACCCGTAAAGCCTAAAAAAGTCTAGCAGCGTATAAAAAATAGATAGACAGCAGAAAACGGAAGCATCATAAATAAAAATTACTTTTGCAAAAAATAAAGAAAAAGCTCGTCCCTGTAAGTTTTTTACGAGTAATCAGTAATAATAGGAGCAGCAGCAGCAATAGCAACATTGCAAAAATTTCGTACAAATATTTTTACGATATTTTTGGTAGTTCAACGATCTTACATTTTTCCCAGATTGTTCATAACAAAACAGGGCAAAGCCTGTTTGTCGCCAATCATCCAGGACACTGACTGCATTTTATTCACTGAGTTTGACGAGTTCTAAAAATGGAAAGAATGATGATTATTATTGTAAACGCTGATGATGCAAGCTTGCCTTGCTCTTGTTCTCCTCCTCCTTTTCTACAAAACTGTATCATTTACGACTCAAGAAAACTCAATAAAGAATGTTTCAAGTCTTTCGCAAAAAAGATAATATATTTGAGTAAATAGTAAATACTAGAGTACGTAATGTTTAATGCAAGTTATTTTATAAAGCATAAAACCATAACTTAAAGTTTGCAATTACGGCTAGGGATGTTCAGAAAAATACTGTACAGTTCCTTCCTTTGCCTAAAAAGCATAGCAAAAGATTCCCAGTCAAGCGAACCAACTAAAAATCGATATTTCTTTATAGATTGAGGATGAACGTAGCATAATTTTGCTCTAAAAATGGATAAATGGCAAAACATGGCTTGCTTCTGCTACTTCTGTACTAAATTTTTTATATGTTTACAAAATAGTATAGTAGTTTAAGAAAGAATTAAGTCTTCATGCTTATTTACTCAAAGAAAAAATGGGATGATGAATGAATGACTGACGTGATAATTTGCAAAGTTTTAGTTTCTTTTTTATACGCTCGAATTTCCGGAAGTTAAAGTAAACCATCTTTAGACAGATCGCATTCTGTGTATGTGTTTAAATAGTATTTCTCGATGCTTTAAAAGAATTTCTTTTATTTTTTGCACAGCACGACGTATTTGTTTGTGATTTATTTTTTAATTCTGCATAAATTGAAGTTTAAATCTAATTTCCCTTTTCCCATTTCCATTTAAATGGATTAACGTGAAAGAGGAGTAAAGTATTTAAGCATCTCTTCAGCTTACAGTAAGTTAGTTAATGAGCGTGGTCAAAGGTAGGTACATTTCCTCAGAATCATTTCCAATCTCATTATCATTTTCTAACTAAACTAGATGAAGATGAGCCCACGCGCAGGGAGCGAAAGGGAATTCTATTCTGTTCTAATATAAAACAAAGTACCGGAGAAGAGCCATTTTTAGCCTCTTTGCTCGCTGTCACTCAACGTTTAGGTTTTTCTCTAACCAAGAGAAGATTGAAAATGACGACATACGTACGCTCCATGCACATGACGTGGTGGTGACATACGAGGTCAATAAACCAGGGGAGAACAACACACTAGCATGGTAACCTCAGTCAAACACACGCACACTGTAGTAGTGTGGCATAAGTGAACTTCTGCTGGTGCTGATGCTGCTGTTTACAAAAACACGAGTTTTTTTGGAAAGAGTGGAAACTAACTGGGAACTTTAATTCAAATTAACTATGTAATAAGTTTTAGCACCAGTTGCAAAAACCGGGATGTAGCAGCTTTGTGATGATAATAATGCTGCTGCTGCGGCTGTTGTTGTTGTTGATGTTCCATCCAATCCAATATCTCCTCCAGTTACTTTATAAAAGGTTTATTGTCATCATCGCGTAGTTCATTCATTCCAATTAATGAAATTGAACAAGATGTAAAAAGAGTCAAGTGTTACTTTATATTTGATGTTGAAAATGATGAACATTTTTTTATTTATTTATTATGTTAAGGTTTTATTGCTTTAAGCTGTGTAGTGGAAGTTACTGGAAAACTACTTTGCAAAAAAGTTCATTGATTTCACTCTAAAAAACAGCATGGCCTTCTTATTCTTATGACTTCATAGCTTGTGTGCAATTCCAACTTTCAACTTCATTTTTCTCTAGTGTGGTAAGCAGTAGCATAATACTTTGCATCTGATCTTTTTAGTTTTTTATGACCGACTTGGTTAGTGTAAGTTACCCACACCACCATTTATGCAAGCTAAAGCTTAAAATGAAGTTGGCAACTTCCACCGAAAGGAAATAATTTTTTTTGGCAAGTTTCTAAACACGAGCTGACTATGATAATATACACAAACTGTACAGTTTAAGCATACACATGGATGACGTATTATTCTTCTTCATCTTCGCTTTTTTTGTAAAATTATCTTTTTCGGTTTAATTTATTTTATAGTATGAATTACACTTGATCAATTTACATAATAAGGACTTCCAGAACATAAAGGGAATTACTGTTACGTATATATTTTTTACGCTCCGCCATAATAATATTCTATTTTTCTTACGTCCCAGATATTCATTCGGCAGCGCAGCAGCAGCGTCTTCTAACGCGTAGCTTGTGGTTGTAGTAAATGTATTTCATTTCTTTTTAGCAAAATCCTACCACCACCATCAACTCATAAAGTTTGATAGATAGGCCAGATGCGAACTGTAAAAATTGTAGTAATAGTAACTCCCGTTCAACTTTTCAACCAATTCCAAATTTTGTAACTTTTTTTATGATGAAATAGTTCGTTCCTTTTTTAAGGTTGTGTTTTCTGTTGTGTAGCCTTATAGCTGGGTAATGCAAGCTTCATCAAGCAGAAGGGATAAATTGAATTAACGCTTGTAAAAGAAATTAATCCGATATAGTAGAGGAGATGTGCTATGTTGCGTCGTGTGTGATGATGATGTGCGATATATTTTATTTTGCACGACCCCGCACCGCCGGTGACCATGCTATGAGATGAGATGACGATGATGACGACAACGTACAATATTTCACAATATCCACATGGGTGCCACAATGGCAAATAAGTAGTAGTAGTAGTAGCATGTAGAAAAATGTTCACGCCTTTGCTATTCATTTAATCTCTATTCCGACTCATTGAACAAAAAAAGAAAAAAAAATACATTAAAAATTGCAATTTTAACCCAGAAGCACTGACTAGAAATAGGCACTGTTAATATTTTTATTATCATTATGAGAATTAAAAAAAAACTTGTCGACTGATGCAAGGATGCTGTATTTTTAATTCTACTTGTGTGTGACATTTTTCTTACAATTTTTTTGCTCAAATTTATCTTCATTTCATTATCAAATGTCAATTCTATTGGACGTATGTATGAGTGTATGACGATGAATAATATATTTTTATAGTTGTTGCTTGGCATGTGGTGGCATCTGAAAATCTGCTTGAAAAAAACTTGAAGATTACTTACATTACAATGCATCAAATAATGCAATCAGTTATCAAGTTAAAAAGAAGAAAATAGGTGGTGGATGAATAATGAATATTATTACTTACGCAATTCTAAAATGAATGATTTTAGTTGTTAGTAGGTGAATGTCCATCATTAACGTCACATTAGCATAAATTTTATAAAAAGTGGTGATGTAATGCAATGCAATGCATTTTATTGTATATATAATCTCATTATTGATATAATTAGTTTTCGACTAGTTTAAGGCTAATAAATATATCTGGTTACATATTATTCCCATTTTCAAAACGTTACTTAATTTTTAAAGCAGAACGCACTCCTATAACTCCTTCTAAGCTTGCTTAAGATTCGAGATTCGTATACGTGGCTGCGATAGTATTACTTCCTGCCACAGTGTAATTTTTCCGCGCAATTGTTTACTAAGCGCCTCTACTCATAAAAATGCTAATTTGTTATCAACATCTGTAACATTTTTTAAATATAAGCACAGCAACTTGTTTTGCGTTCAATTCGGCATAAATTGCTACTGATAATTTTTTTCTTGCCGCTTGTGGTGGTGGTGGCGGCGATTACCTACTATTGAAGATTCGTGAAATAAACTGGTTTTCAAAACTACCTTTTTTAAGGAACCAGGGCATACGTACTTGTACTATCTTTGATCTACAACAGCAACTGAATAACAATAAACTTCAATGATGATAAAAAAAACTGTATAGTATATGTGCACTTGCAACGCAATTATGAATGCAATAAAAAATTGCAATTTAGTAAACCAAGTGCAGCAGATAACGACGACATTTAGATTTTTAGATCTGTGAACTGAAAAAATGATACATAAAAAAGTAATTCAAATGAAATGGGTTCAAAGCCATTCAAACGGATTACAGCGCGTTGCGTTGGCGTTGAATTGAATCCAGATATTAGAATGTTTGCGGTAATAGCATTTTTTGTTATTTTATAAAAATTAAGTGCACTTCTGATAACAATTAACAGTCTATATATCGTCATTATCGTCATCAATAAATACTAGCAGCAGCTATGTAAGACTTCGACTTTTTGGTAAATAAGGGGTTTAAGAGTTTGTAAGCATTAAACAAACCTAAATTGGAATGTCAATGACCTACCACCCCTACTACACATTTCCCTACAAGTTTAGATGTTTTTATGGGGTGGCAATCCAATTTGGTAAATGCTCTTCCAATCTACGGCTGCTGCTGATGCTTAGAGTTGTCTGTCAGCCATTAGAAAAGTCAAAGTACACGCGGAGGAGAGAAAAAGACAATGAAATGCCGATGACAAGACTTAAGAAGAATGAGAAGGTTGTATGTTGTTGGTTTTGCGTTTACTTGCCATAATATTATTGACGACGACGAAAAAAGTATTTTGATAAATAAGGAAACGATGTTTAAGAAAAACCACTTAGAATCAATACTGCCTGCTTTGAGGAAGAAAGATGATTACTGCTTCGATACGTAGCCTTTCAAACAAACAGCAACATTTGAAATTACTTTTCGGAGGCGCACTCTGGAAGTAAATAATTTTCTTCTAAAGTCAACAAGTAAAAAAATGGGGAAGTGGTTTTCCTACAAAATGGAAAACCGTGGGTACAAAACTGATTTCGCTACTTACCTATACGTCTCATAACAAATTACTACGTTTTTTATATGGGATGACAAAGTTGACATCGACTTCAAACAGAGAGTACAGGATGAAAGCTAATTTGTTAAGTAATTCCTTCTTCCTTCACTGGACATAATTTAAGGTATGTTTCTCTTTTTTTCTTATAGATAAATCTACGACTCATCCTGGTCAGCGGGAAAACAAAGGAGTTCTTATTCAGCCCTAACGAGTCAGCTGGTGACATCGCACAACATGTATTCGATTGTTGGCCAGAAGGTAAGAAAAGAACAGATTTAAAAATATTTATTTATATTTTCTATTTGCTTCTATTTTTTCATAAAAATGTTTGCTCATAGTATCTGACCCGAGAACGTGAAATTGATTCCTCATTTTTCTGAAGAAGGAATAGACATTTCACTTTTTGTCCTTTCGCTAAATTCCTTCTTTTAGAAACTTTTGTGAAAGGAGCGAGAGAGAGGTTAATCTTTCTTGCTACTGTCACGTTTACAATTTACATTCGCGAAATATTTTTATCGAACTAAAAAAACAAACAAGTCAAAAATATATTAGTAGAATGTGACCAGTCTACTTTCTCATTTATTGTGCCGTTGATGATGATGAGATGAATGAGCGGTGACTGGTGAGTGATGCTTAATATGCTTTTTACTCTTACGAAATTTTCATAATTTCTTTATTTTATGTATGTCATGTCGCTGTCGTCATGAGGATATGCTACTATTTTATCATTCCCGTTCTTCCCAGAATTCTGGTTCTGTTTATTTTATTATTATTACTTATTATTATTGAAGAAGGGAGCTGCAAGATTTTGAAAATTTTTTGAAAAAAAATATAAAAAGTTAAAGTAATCGTATGATACAACACTCATAAAAAACTAATCAAGTGTGACGCTGTGACAAAAAGCAGTAATATGTAGTTATCCTTATTGCAGTTCTAGTGTAATCATCACCGAGTTGAGTTATCCTTTTCAAGAAGAAAGTAAAGCGAAACAATTTTTTTTTCTCTTTCTTCTTCACACTTCCATCTATATCGAATTTCATCCCTGCTTTGACTGTGAAGGATTAGATAAGAAGTTATGTGGTAGAAGTAGAGGCATTGATGGTAATATGGTGCTTCCTTCAACAGCAGAAATCGGGGGAAGAAGAAATTTAGTAATAATAAACAAGTGCCAAGCTCACTTTACATTTTTTCACTGCATTAAACACTTTGTCCGACGACACACATGTTGTGAATTGTAGTCCCCAAGTCCCTAAGAAATTTGACGCTCTACTCTTTTCTGTTGACTGACGACGACGGAACGGAGTACAGTACAGTGCAGTAAAAATATGAAAAGGGATGGATAAAACGAGCCTAACAAAAATCATATTTGTACAAATCCAAATGTTGCGAGTGATAATCTCTAGCGTAAAAAATCATAAAAATGTAAGCTGAAACTTGCGACATATTATTTAGAAAGAACCTTACGGAGAAAAAATTTTTCAAAATAACTGCCAACACAGAACAAATGTCGGCAAAAGACGCATATTATGCTGTACCCGTAATCCTTAAACATAAATATTTAATATTTATTGGGGAAATATGCGTAACTTCTTAGACTTTTAAACTGAATGAGCTGATTTTCATCTTCATCTCCCAAACAGTTTTCTTTGATAACCATTTCATTCTTTTCTTCAGAAAGGAGCGGAGTTCAAGTGCAACTGACAACTTTACTTAAACCCGAAGAATATTTTAGTTTTTCTCCGTTTATCGTTTACTTGTAACAAAAACTTTTGTTACTCAAGTTTTCTAAAAAAAGAAATGAATGAAGAGATTCAAAAGTAAAAAAAAATATATTTTCTTTTATTGTAATATTTATGTTAGGGAAGAAGATCTTTCATAATAATAAATTCAATATTATTCATCAATAGAATAGTACAATACTAGCAGCAGCAGTGGCTCACTAGAGCAATGCTTTCCCTACTGCTCTACATTTTTTTTATTAAATTGTTAGTAGATTTGCAAAACCGTTATTCGTGCAAGCCACACATCAGCTCAGCAGTAACAGCAAAGTAGTAAGCAGAAAAAATCAGAGAGAAAATCTGATTGAATAAAGTTTTTGTTGTTATCGTTTGCGAACTGAACTGAACTCACTTTTTTTGTTATTTTGATCCTCCGCCACCCATACTAGCAATTCCAATGCAAAACTCAATTTTATTTCATTAAAATTGATGCTTGTCAGGGCACGGTATCCTTTTGGTGGCATACTCACACACACACACACAGGAAAACGCGTAACTTCAAAACCACACAACTCACTCAGCAGCAGCGCGGTACAACATCGTACAAATTTAATAGAAAGGTTTTCAATAATAAAATGGCAAATGCAGATCCCACAAAACACTAGCTTTAGCATAAAGCACAACAGCAAAATTTTCCCTTTTTCAGTTTTACTTTACTACACCCAAAAGATCACAACAATGGCACAACAACAAACAAGGCTGATGATGATGATGTTGAGGAGGAGGAGGACAATGATGATTATGATGGGGAAGATGATAACTAAAAAACACAACAACATAGTATCACATTGCAACACAATAATTTTATTTTTTTACTCTAATAAAGTGAAGTAATATTAACCAGAGAGAGAGAGAGAGAGAGGGAGACAGACAGAACAGGAGGTCTAGTTAGTTATTATTATAACGAAACACGAGATATTATAGGATCCTGCTTAATGCGTATGCCTATTTTAATAACGATGATAAAAGTAATAAAGTCAGTCAAGTCATTTTCTAATTCATTATATATTATCCCTGCTGCTGTTGTGATATAGTATATAAACTAGAGCAACAGTCACGTTGAATCTCTTCTTAAGTATGTTAACTGTATTATGATGATGATACGACATACCGTGAAAACAACAAGACTGTATATGGAATGATGGACTCATCATGACCGCTTCGCTACCTTTAATAGTATAATATTATTATGTTGCCAAAATTAAAAATAAAAAAATGATGAGAAACGTATTCAAAATAATATTAGGATTTTGTATGCAAAACTCATATAATTTATAATAAAAAATATTTATTTCTGTTTGTTATGGTCTTTCGTAGTGTTCCTGGCTTTATTTTGGTAGTAAGTTATGAATTCATATTATTTTGCGATAAAGTTAGAAAAAAGTAGTGTGTGGTTTCTGTGTTGAGCTACCCCACCCATTGTCAGTTAGTTCTCCTGCAGAAGAAAGATAACAGTGGCATGGCGATTGCGAATAAAGACGGGGATGCTGATGATGATGATGTTGGGCGAGGGGCTCTGACTCTAGGAAAGAAGGAGACAGGTAGAAAGATAGAGAGAAGGGAGAGATTATTGGCCGAATAAGATCAAACATTTTGCTTGTCGTCGTCGTAATAATAATTATTATATTTTTGACAATATTCTTGCAGCATATTACATTGTAGTATACCACCTTCGGGCTTACTTCTTACTCTCTAGGAGACGTTGTCAGGTCACCGAGTCACAATATAGTAGACAATCCAACCCAAGATAAAGTTTTAAAAAACTTCTTGAGCCTACTTAAGTAAGCCTAAATGTTAAGGTAGTCTGGTTTAAAATAGTAATAAAAACAGGGGTTGAGCTGAGCTCGTCGTTATAAAAAGCGGAATTAATTAATGTTGTTGAGAGAAGTAAAAGTTTCATTAGATACAAGCAAAATGCAATGTTGGCATACTGTTGGTAATGTTTTATGAAGATTTTTTCGTAACATTTTAAAATATTATTGCCGTAGTAAGCGAAGTCCCTTAATTTTTTCAAATGCATTAAATCTACCCTGCTTACATAATTTGTACGGTGAAAAAAATTAAGTATTTCATCCCACGACTACAAGCGTGATCGTTTACATTATGAAAATTGAAATGTACTTCTTAATATTTTATGGAATAATTTTAGAATTAGTATACAGATTGGCAACAAGTCTTTTCTGAAGATAAGGTGGGCTATGTATGTTCCTCTACTAATTTTCTTTTCTAATCCAATTTGAGGGACAGCCGGCCAGAAATTGAAATTTTGCAAAATTACATTAGGATCGTTATTGTTACATCGCTAGTAATGATTTACTTCATCACAAAGTGTTACATAGTAGATAGTGGCAGTAGCAGTGAGCTTATAGTAATTCATTTTTGACTTACATCATCACCTCACCAGGTCAAGTCAGTCAGATTTGATGAGATAATTTGACGTGAAAATATATAAAATTTCAGATCAAATGAGTATGCTCGTATTTATATCATTAAGTTATTTTTACCTCTACGGTAAGCAAAAAGATTTGTTATAAATGGTAAGGAATTATGTTCGCCTGTCTTGCGCCGTTTTTACATACATACTTCGTGCAATATGATGAATAAGTCCCCAATTCCTACTCCATTGTACTCCTTGACTGATTGTTTAGTAACGTTACTTTATCTGTCGTGTGTGTGGCTTTCTGCCGCTGCTGCTGTTACTACTACTAAATCTCAAGTCTTATCATTACAGTTAAAAATGAAGAAAACTACCAAAAAAGCTATTAAAGTCAGGTAGGTATGATAATAATAATGACAATACAAAGTTGACGATGATGACGGCATGATTATTAAGCTTTAGCAATCAAGTCTGAGTCTGTCTGAAAGAAACCTCATACCAGCAGCATCGCATCATCCTTGTCAAGAAGAATGAGGGAAAATTTTCGTAGAGACTTTGTTGCTGTTGTGCCTTTAGTTTCCTCCTCTCCTCATCTCATGTGAATCGCATAACGGATCAATTTAACTTTTCAATGTGCGCTATTTTCTTTTTTAGAATATGGTAGAACAGAGCAGAGAAGAGACGAAGATAGAATAAAATTTGCTATTGCCATTGCATTGCTTTGTGAAATGTTGCTATTACAGTAGAAGAGAGTAGTGGTTTGTGGTTGGAATAATATA
Source organism: Lepidocyrtus cf. sotoi NNG-2020 (assembly GCA_027744475.1). Classification (NCBI taxonomy): domain Eukaryota; kingdom Metazoa; phylum Arthropoda; class Collembola; order Entomobryomorpha; family Entomobryidae; genus Lepidocyrtus; species Lepidocyrtus cf. sotoi NNG-2020. The sequence continues at coordinate 48,733 of JAHZNJ010002895.1, read as the reverse complement.
CTTCGGTTTCTTCTTTCTTTTCGTGGTGGTAGTGATCACTGATCACTCACATTCAGGAACGTGAGGAAGTTGTGATTGTGAGTGAGTAGATCTGGATTTTATTTAAGCCTATGAGCATGAGCTACATACACGCGAGGGATGTATCAGAGTACAGAAGAAGAAGAAGAGATGAACAACAACAAAATCTGAGTTTATGATTCGGAAGCAAGTTTGCTGTAAATCCTATGAGATTTCGAAATTGCTGGGATTTAATCAGGATTTATACCCGTTGCATTGCATTACGCTCATTTTCAGTCATTCATGAAGGAAAAAGACGAAGAAGACGGAGGAACGGAATGAAAGGGAGGAAGAGAAGAAGAATGAAAATCGAGACAGTCATCGTATTACAAGTTACAACAATGTTATATTCATTTGTACGGTTTCTGCTACTACTACATACATAGTAATTCATATTATTACTCTTTGTGGATGCTGCTATGCTGCTTCTTCTTCCTCTTCTCTGGTTAAATGCCTACTACTATTACTATTACTATTACTTAATCCGCCGTTACACGGGCGACAGAGAGTACACAGTATTTTGTTCAATTTGTTAAGAGTTAATCTCGTTTTTCAGATCGTTTCCCTAAGCTGTTCAGCTTCAACTTTCACAATCGCAATCAATGGCGCAGTCACTCACTTCACCGCCGCCGTAGTTTTACGACATTACACTATTATAATAGTATGCGTACTACTACGTCGCGTCGTAGTACAATGTCTTTCCGATGCACTGCACTCCCCCAATTGTGATTCTGTTAGAGCGAATCACATTTATTTTATTTGTTTAATTTTATTTTTTATTTACTTTACTATTTTCTTATTCCCCAAATTGAAATTCAATGGCAAAGGACAATTTGTTTTGTTTGAACTTTTATAAACAGGGTAAGGTACTACGCAATTTTAGAAAAGCAATTACTCTGTAAATACCCATGTAGAAGATGAGTTCATTGCCGTGCAACTAATTAAAACTAAGAAAGATAAAACAAAAGTTTTGGATTAGCAATATTATCATGTCATAAGTTTACAAATCTTAATTCTAGTTTATTGTTTTTGTTCTTTCTTATTATCATACATAAAGCACGTACATACGTACTTGTATCAATTTACTGCTGCGCAGTATTAGTTTGGCCCTTCTCTTCTTCACAAATCTCTTTCTTGTTGACCATTTTTTTAAAACAAGGTCAATAAATATTTTGAGTCTGACGTAAGCCAACCTTCCAAAAACCCATTTTAAAACATTGTAGTTGATTTCGTGGTTGAGGGGAGAAAAGGAATGTTTGTGGTGGCGTAAGAGAAAGAATATAGCTTCTTCCCTTTTTCTTCCCTACTTTATATTTTAACTAACGAGATTCCATGACACATCCATTTTTTCTTGTAGCCTTTTCTTGCTTTTTTACATCCTTAAATTTAACCAGATATCAAATTACCTTTTTTATTTTCTTATTATATTTCTTGTAAGTAACCAAGTGCCTATTCCATTCCATTACTTTTACTCATCATTTTACATAAATTCCAAAAACAGAAAAAAACAGAAAAAATCCTGGAAGAGGAATAAAGAAAAAAAGGTTTCATTCTGAATTCTACTATTAACCCACTCCACTTACTGGGTAGTAAGTAATGTAAGATTTTTTCATAAAAATTAAACAGGGTACAGAAAAAACGAGAATAACAAATTGAAAAAGTTTTAAGACATTTCCATGCACTCATTTCTGTTATGAAATAAGGCGCAATGGTGGTATGGTGATGGTGGTGGAGAAAGGAAACAAATTTCAGGTTCTGAAATTCAGGCAGTTTAGTTACAAGTTACAAGAACAAAAAAGGGCTTGTCTGCGTCTGTCTTATTTATTTATTTGTTTATGTACATTTTTCTTCATAATATCATAATCATCATCATGATTATCATATGGTTTGGATGTTTTTGACAATGAAAGTGCAGTTCATGTCCTCATCATGAATAACGAGCAAAAATATAATAATATGGATTGAAAGTGGTGCTGATACTGAAAGAGAGGAAAGGCTAGTAGTATGTTTTTTGTAAACGCTACTCACGTCCTCTACATCTCTTCTTTTCTTCGTCTTCACTTCACGGGCATTCTTTTCCTGTTTTCTTTCTTCTCCATTGACGTTGATGATGGTGATCAACCTGGCTTGTGTGGTGGTTGTGTTGTGGAACAATAAAGAAACCAACTTTTTTTGTATTTATTTATGACGTAATGTGCGCATAGTGGTATTGGTGATGTGGTGGTGATGGAGGTGGTGTGCACACAATTGCTGTAAATATAATTTTCAGGCATTGCATTGTTTCCTTGCCCTTACTTGCAATGCGTTGCCACAGCCACAGCTGAATAAAAACTGCTCTTTTCTCACAAGGAACTCAGTCTCCTAAAAATTTATTAATGGACAGGAAAAAAGGAAGCACACTACGATCCTCTGATTTTTCTCCTTCTCCTGTATCTTGTCCAATGTGTGGTCATGTCAGAATTCAAGAAATCAACAAAAATATATATAAAAAAAGTAAAAAAACCTTGACTTTGTCTTTCTTTATTTCGTCTTTACTTTTTCTTCACAGTGTTTTTATTACCTCTTTTCTTCATCCCAGAAAAAAAACTTTTTCTTTCTTCTTCTTCCTATGGCCAGAGGAAAAGGTATAGCAAAAGAGAAGAGAGAGGGAGATCAGACGGAATAAAGAGAAAAGAAAGGAAACATAGGTATTTATTTCGGTATACTTTTTTTCTTCTTCGTCGTCGTTCAAGGAAGAAAAATTAACGAAGGGAAAAGAAAAAAAGAATCAGGGAAGAGGAAGAAGAAGAAGTAGGAGGAGGAGTAGCTTTACGACAATGACGAAGAATTATGTCGGGAAAAGCGACATTGAAAGAGAGATATAATAATATCCATTGAGCATAGGATTCCCCTTTTTCTTCTTCTATATAACATTGTTTTCTTTTGAAAGTAATGTTACCTGAATGTATGAGTCAAGTATAACTTACAGTCATATCATCTTTTTTTATTCTCCTTTCTTGAATCTTTTCTTTTACTTCTTTTGCTGGACAAAAAAGAGCCTCTTCTCTGTTAAAAACACCTCCTCTTCTTGAGCTGTATCCGTGAACGAGCTCACACAAAAGAGCTTCAAGTCTGAGAGTGTGTATTCAAGCGAAGAATAAAACCGAAAGCTGAAGTAGTGGTAGTTCCTATAAAGATTGGCTACTACCAAAAAACCATGAATAATATAATATAATATAATGCTGCCGCTGCTGTGCTGTGCTCTGTCCATTAACCAAGTTGAAAAAGCATTTTTATAGCCGAAAGCAATTCTATCTAACTAAATAACTTGGACTACTAGGCTAAAGCTGAAACTCCCATCTATGATAATAACGATGATGATACTTGTCTATGGCTTCAGCAGATTCTAACTCAACACGTCATCATCATCTGCGCCAAGAATAAAAGAGAAAAAAACGTATTCTCTGGACAAAATAAAGAGTGACGGAGAGAGAAAAAAGAAAAGCCAATCCTTATTTACTCACACCTTATAACCTAGATATATCCGGGATTTATAATCAGTCTTTTCTTTTTAACTCGGTGCGGTATCATTATCATTATTAGGGCTTTCGATTCTTATATGAGCTGCTTATATTACACTGTTCTGCAGGAACTGTAGTATTAGTAGGAGACGGCGAAGTCTGTCGTGCATCATCGTCTCGTCGTTATCATCATCATCAATTTATTCTTCTACTTCAATAAAATGAGCAGCAGCAGCAGCAGTATTATACCCCACATCCTCAACAGAATCATTACCAAGTCATACCTTTCAAGGTTGCCCTACCTGTTTAAACAATTTTCCTGTTCCACGATAGCATTAAGGACTCTGGGAGGGGATGATAATATTATGAATGATGATGAATTCTCTCCAGTGATGATGATCAGATACATAATCATTACCATACCTAACTACTTCGGCTATTATCATAATGCGGAGTGGAAACTATTCCTCAAAAAACCAGGGGAAATATACTTTGAGAAAAATTCTTAAACGATTATTATTGGAGGCATCATTTTTCAAGTAGTACGAGCTAAACTCTATTTGCAATTTTATTATGACAAAAATTTGCCCGAAATAATTACCAAATCTGTGTCAAGCAGGTTCCAAGTTTTTTTAATCTCGTGTTTGGAAATATTTTATCAAAACGTAATACTTTTTTACTTATATCTACGCGACGCGGTTTACGAAGTCCCTTCATAATTTACTTTATGTAGATTATGATAACGTTATTTACTGAAGCATCCCGTACTCTATTGTATTTGTCTACTCCACTCTACGCTGTTTATTTTAGGTTGATTAAAGCACTGCATAATAAGTTACACTAGTTTTTAAAAAAAGGGATTGATGTTATTATTGGAGAAAAGAAATCCTTTTAAACGGGATCCTTTTTTCATTAATTTTTTTCCTCTGTGTGTCTTCTTTTCTTGTGTCTGCTGTATTTACTTTTAGGTACGATTATGTTCTTTCTTTTTTTCTTCATCTCATCATCTCATTTCATCTTAGCTCAGCTCTTACTAACTCAAGGCGGCGAGTTTACAATGGGTTGAAAAGAAGATGTTATCATAACATCAGTTTAGCTGAGCCAAGCAGAATTTTTGTTTCGTTACTTCGTCTCCTTCTTCTTCTTCATCATCAGACAAAAAAAGTATTTTCTTTTTTTCTTCTTTTACTTCATCTTCTTCTTCATCATTCTTTTTTAGAAAGAGAGAGAGAGACAGAGAAAAAAGTTGACGGTGAGGTGACGCTCCCTTTTTCTGTTGTATCGTCAATCTCAACATATATTATTATCTCTCTGGTTGAGAATGTGAGCGAGTGAGTGAGAGTAAGTAATGTTCAGAAAAGAGAGGTGCTTGTTTTGAAATGAGCAGCTATGAAGACTCCCCGTCGTGACTTGAAAGAAAAAAGAAGAGAGAAAAAAGATTCGACAGGCTGGCTTGACTGGATGACTTGACTGTGCCTGGCTGGACAAGAAAATATGTAATGAACTTAATATATTTTCATGTATTCCTCCTCGAAATTCAAGAATGCTGTTTAGTTGCTGCTATTGCTATTGTTGTATGTCCTATACCACTACCACCAACACTGCTGGAATCTCATAATAAAATACAACAGAATTGAGAAAGACAAAGATTTTTTATGATTGGGCAGCTCTGTACTGATACAAAAAGGGTAGAGAAGATTTATATGAAAAGTAGTAAAGAGAAACATGAAGAAAACAAAAGGCGTCCTAAAAGTGTAAATTTAGTAATATGAATACCGTAATCATTAACTCACTCTCAAACACATACACACACACACACACTCTCTCTCTCTCTCTCGAGTGATGTGATGATGATATTTCCTTTGGCTGAAATCAAAATGACAAAACAGGATAAGCATGGCCACAACATCATGAGAAAGGATGAATTATGAAAACATAGTGAGTGGTTAAATTTGCTCTCATTCTCTTTGTTATCGTCGTCAGTAGTCAGCAGCAGTAATAGTGGATGGAGTACAATAAAAAGGAAGGTTCACTCTTGTCCTTGGCTGTCCACGTTTTTCCAGTAGCTAAAGCAATAACGGCTTGTCCTATTGTCAATTCAGCTTCAAATAGATGATAAAGAGACACATGCAACATTTCTCCTTTCTCTTATTTCTTTCTCTCGGAAATTGGATTGAATTGAATCGTGTCGACGGCGGCAGCTAAAATTTCAAGGCAAAAAAGCTAAAAAAAAAAGAATAAAGTTACGAAAAAACGAAAGGCTTTTAGAGGTTTGTGTAAGCACCATTGTAATAATAAGTAAGCTGAGGAGCACAAGCACACAAGTATTTTGCAAGAGTTAAAAAAATGTATTAAAAATACTTGGAAATCAACTGTCTGAGAGCCTCAACTCTACTTAACTCAAAACTCAAAGCTTTTAAAAAGGGAAGACTTTTTCGTAGACAAACAAGGTGAAAGGAAGGAAGTCAAAACAGGGAACATTATAAATCAAAATTTAAATGAAATTTTCTCTGCCATCTCTCTCTCTCTCAAGTCAAGTCTCAATATAAAATAAAACAAGAGAGGCACAGTAAAGTAGTCGCAATTCTACTGCTACTGCTCTACTGCTAATGTAAGTCTTACAATAAAAATTATAGTTGCGAATAAAGTAGGTGACACAGCACGACAAAATTCAATTTATTTCAGGGGAAACGACATGCAATCCTCTTCTACTTGTAATAGTAGTAGCAAGAATAGTCGTTTTGCAGTAGTGATGGCTGGGATTGGCCACATACTCTCCTAGAAAGGAAAAAATCCTTTGCTTTTGCTTTTGCTATAGTAATAGAATAAAGCTGCACGGATTGGATTAATCTCGTCGTTGGAATGAAGGACAGCATTACAATGAGTTAAACGGTGATGATGATGATGATAACGATGATGATGAAAATGGAGGAATGCAGTGGGTTTTGTAGTGTGTTTAGCAGACAGGCAAGGTCGCAATTGCAATCACTCGATACCACCACACCACCACCGCCATCACCAAGACTGACAATTGATATGAAAATGCGACACTTTTAAAAATATACTTTCGTTAGATATATATGTAATTTTCCCTGCTCTCGCTCTGCACGTTCCTTCTTCTTTCCTTCCTGTCCCTTTTTTCTTCTTGTTAGTAGTAGTAAGTTAGGAACTGCATCATGTAAGTTATGGTGGTAGTGATTTGCGATAATGACGTTGACTATGACTGTGACATTGAGTGAAGGGAAAGGGCAAAGACTGCCGTTTTTTATCGATGCTTTCACACATTCCATTTGTTTTTGCTACTTGCTACACATGACACGACACAACACACACACAGATTTATACACATTGTATTGTATTCCTACAATGCAACATAGCATTGCATTGCAGTAGCCAAGCTATTTTCCAGGATGTTGAAGAAATTCGTGTGGAATAATATAACTTTTACTGTTATGTTGTCACGTACATTTCTTATAGCCGTGTAGTTAAGTTAACTTATATCTTCCATTCCATTCAATCCTTTGGAGACTGTCTCTTTTGTAAATGGTAACAGTTCTTCTCTTCCCTACAATACAACGAAAGTAACTCTTTTCTTCCGGCTCTTAGTAATAAAATAACCACATCATTAAATTAATTGTGACATCATAACAGATCGCTTACTAGATACATAATCTTTGTTGTTTTACTGTCATTAAATAAACAGTTTTTCTAAAATCAAGATTAAAAAACGAGGTCACTCAATAGCTTAAATGGTCTTATTTTCCAGTGATAATGATGAAAACAATGAAGCACTCTTCTAATGAAAGTCTTCTTTATGAATGAAAATGAAAATTTAGCGAGAATGTAAGATGATATGGACAAGCACTTTAATAATGCTTGTCCTTGGGTTTTGAGTAATTTTTTTAAGATTCAGATTGACGCATGTCGTTCTGCATTTAATCAGATACTTGTGCATAGAAGTAAAGTTGAACGATATGATGAGGATAATACATAACTGCAGGAAACATCTAACAAAGCGAAACGCAAACACTTACTCAAACATTTCTTTGTGAAACATCATGTTTCGCAAATCTTCTAATTAAAATTGCCAAACCATGTCTATTCCGTTTAGTTTACTTTTAGATGCCTTTAGCTTAGCAGAATGAATAATGAAGTCTGCTTTGCTTAAGGTCAACAAAGAAGAAAAGAAGAGAAGAGAAATGTTTTGTCGTTTGTTTGTTTTGAGCTGTTTGTTTCGTTATATTGACATCCGAGGAGAGTTAATGTAGCGGAAATTGAGAAACAAGGTCAGTCAAACCCGAAACTATGATATTATCCATTCTATTCCATTCCAGTTGTTTTTGGAGCCATCAACCTTATCTATGTGAAGCCATTTTCCTTTGTCGCGCTATTTCTGTTCTTGTACAATCCACCAGACCAGCGCTCATTGTTGATTTCCTATTTAAGGATTTTGTTTCAAAGTAAATGGGGTAAAATTACTAAAAACGTTCAAAGGAGAAAATGACCCGGAGATTGAAAGTGGGCTTTATACTTACAAACGGGAAATCAATCCGATTCTGCAATTGTAAGGACGGATCTCAAAAGTTAATTTTGCAAATAACTTTTGAGTCTTTTTAGTTTTCAAGGAAATTGCTATGAAAATTTTATATATTATTATTAGTATCACCTAAACGAGTTTCCTTTCAAGGGATTAATCTTCTGTAAAAGACAGATTTGACATTGCTGGTACTGAGAAGGGAAGTACATAATATTACTTTTATATGATGATTATTATACAACTTGTTTTGAAGTTTGACGAACTCAAGGGCAAATCTGTTTTTGAAGTTGAAGAAGCAACCCTACTGATATGTTGACAAGTGCTGCCGCTCTCTGTTGCTGCCGCTGCTGAAGTGGCACTTCTTTGAAATTTTCCTTCTCTTTAAATAAATTTCTTTTAAAGAAATAATTCAAACTTTGTAGGACAAGGACTCCCACTATTACAGAAGGATTTTAACTGGAAAGCTTTCACCAGTTTTACCCGTGTTTAAACAGGAAATTGCTGTAATCTTGGACTTGTGCATAACCAATCATCGTGATGTATTCTTCCTCTCTTCTTCTTCTTTTTTCACCCAATCCAATAAAATTAACAACATCTCAAACTCCATTTCCTCCTCCTTTTAGTTTTCCAGTAATCCGAATTAAAACTTACATACATAAGTACATAGCTTAGCTTGACATCAAAGAAAACGCAAAGTAAAGCAAAGCCATATAAGACAAAGTGAATGTTTCCTGTTTACTTATTCGCCAAAAACATTCTCATAAGAAAAGTCAACAGCAAAAACTAACGAGAGAATGATGAAAGACAAAAATAAGCGACGAAGGATGATTTTGCGAGTAAGTAGAAGGTCTTTCAAGAAACCGAAAAAAAATCTTTGAAAAACTTGTCCTTCGCTCAATTCAAACGAAATCAATTTTTCCCTCGTGCTGCTAGACTAAACAATATTTTCGTGAGAAAGAAGAAGAAAGCATTTTCCGGAGCAAGCACTTACTTGTTTATCTATGCACAAATGAAAATATGGAATAAAATTTGTATTAATGTAAAAGGAATCCAGAGCAGTTCTTTGGAAATGGAAGTGTTGTAATTTAATACAAAAAAGGCTTTTTTTCTCCGTCTGGTTTTTGTACTTCTGCTGAAAAAATTGGGTGAAGTTTTTTGTTCTTGAAAAAAAGAAGAATTTCGAAGTTTCATGAAAATTTAATCATCCACTATACTGCTGAGAACTTTCACTCATTGTTTCGAATTTTTTTCCTGAAAAAAATTAAGGAGCACTATATTCTTCTTGTTTTACTATTCTTTATAGCGCCATTAAAAATGGTGAAAAAAGTAGGGGGAATTTAATATGATTTTAGTCCCATTTTAAGTGAGATTGACAACACTTTTCGATTTTGATGTTGAATTTTTAATAACGTTTTCAGAAGTAGTCGAAGAAGTATTACCTTTATTGTATTATCCATTATTGAGGGAGGCTTTTTATCATTTGTAACGGTTTTTCTTCTTTTTTCCAAAATGGCGGCGCATCCATCATAATAATAATGATAATATTCATCATGATCGTCATCCTCTACCCTCAAAAGATGAATGAAATGTTCATTTGCTCTCAAGGCTGAATATCATTATAATGTAAAATAATGTAAAATATTGACACTCACTTTAAAAATTACACTTTTGTCATATGTAGCATGTATTGACTCAACTCAAAGCGATGCTGCTGCTGTGAAGGTTGTCAAAATTTGGAAAAAATGAGCTTTTTATTAAAAAAAACGAAACATGTTATGCAAAACATCATGAAGGGAAAACGTTGCTGTGATATGATGATTTATAAAATGTTTGCAGATATTTTATCTTGATTAAAGAAAAAGCACGTTGTTACGCTCGTGCAACTTCGAGATTCGTCAATTTTTTTTCAAGCTTTAATGGATGCATTTCTATGTGGCAGTAATCGTAATAGCAATAGCAGTAGCAGTAAAATCACTTCTACCAAGGTCACAACAACTTCTCCTCCCTATAGTAAAGAAGCGTTCCTTCACACATGAGAGACGAGAAGAGGAGCTGATGTGTGTTTTCCATCCCCATATTAGTACGTACTACACTTAATTTCTCCATCATAATATCATTCATCCGTCTATCTCCAAGTGAAATTGATATTTGCAAAATAACTCGCTCAGAATGACGATGATGATTTTGATGGAAAAGTGAAGAAGCGAAGTAATTGGAACATGACATCGAAGAATTGATTTGCCATGGTGGATGAATGCAATCACTGTTAATCGAAATTCACGTGCATATTTTCGTGTTTGAGAGAGAGAGAGAGGGAGAGAGGGGGAGAGAATGAATAACATTCCATCATCATCTTCATCACTGGCTTATTTTGCTAATAGCTAAATAGAAATGGGAGCACATTTTTATTATATTGCGAAAAAGGCCATTGGGAAAAAACCTCGGATTTAAATTGGATTGAAAGTTTTTTTTTCTAAAAAATTGTAAAATAAAATCCCATTTTTTCAGATTTTTATAAATTAGCTAAAAATTCTATGAGAGTGGATTTTTTATTTTGCTTTTAGAAGAAATAACAGCCTTTTCCTTTTTTTCTGTATACTTTCTTCTTAACGATATCCGCTTTCAGGAAAGTATAGGTACGTGGATAGAGAGGCGTTCTGAAATTACATTATTATTACATTTCATTCTCTGTTCGCTCTGTTTCTTCTTTCTTCCGAAATACTAAATATCAGATCAGGGAAAATAATTTCAAAGAGGAGAAGGAGGGAACTGAAGTATTTGATGTGTTCGTGCATTATTGTACGTTTCAAGTGAAAAAATCTCTCTATATCCTTTCCCTCCACTTACTTTTTAAAAGAAGGACGAAGAAAAAAAATTATTTTCATGTCGAAGCTCTATCATGTCAACCAACCTCATCTACTTTCTGGAAATAAAAATGTGGAGCAAGAAAGAAGAAAGAGAAAGTGTGGGAGAGAGAGAGAGAAAGAAAAAAGGCGAGGTAGGGGAAGAAATGGAAATAGAAATCGAATCCAATCCGCATGACGTGTCTTTTGAATTTTCTGATGCATTTAGTTAAGCAGGATACAGAGCCTTTCAATTCTTCTGGCAAATAAGTTCTGACATGGCACGATGACGACGATGGCCTTCGAAATGTGTAGTGGTGCCTGATGATATGCTCCAGTAAATGGAATTGGCACTTCTATATCCTCCTCTTGCCTCGTCGTTATGTTTTACTTTCATTGCAGAAATAGTCTTTTCATTGTAAAATGAAGTATTTAATACGGGAATACATACGCTTCTTCTGAATTTTTTGTTCTTAAGTACATAATTTCACAATATGCGTCGTACGATGACAGGTTTACTCTTAACAATGTCAAAAATGGTCCTTCAAATTAGAAAATGATGCGATAAAAATAATTGGGGTAGAAAAAGCTAAGTTGGAATGTACGTACGTGTGGCAACCGTAAACTGATTTTTAAATATTTATTTCTCCATCTCATTGTGTAACGGTAGTGGTAGGAAACTATTCTTATTATAGGTTTGTTCGCAGTAAATTTTAATTGCAAACTTTTTCCGCAAAAACCAATCTGCTTTATTATTTTTTTGATAATGAACAAGTTTTGCCAATAAATGTTCATAATTAAAAACCTTTCTTCTTCTTTTTCTTCCATAAATCGATCATTTAAAAAGTACTTTTCGTCTGGTACTTATCTTTTTTCAAAACTCATTAGCTGTTTAGTTAAAACCAATTTTGTACTAATATAGACAAACAGCTTTGCAACGTGAAAAATGTTGGCCTTTTCTTTATATTGTATTTTATCAAATCCGTGCAGAACAAAACTTTTCCAGACTATGTAGAATCGGATGTGGTAAAATGGGATGAAAAGTTCCAAAACATGTTTTTCTTCTTCAACCCACGTTAAAACTTTTACTTAACTTACAACTTATGTTAGTTTCTGTAACATTTCCTCATTCATCTGCTGCTGCTAACGTAAGCCAATCTGTTCTTGATAGTTTGTACGAAACTGCATTGACGTTTTTGCACAAAAAGGTTGAAATTAAAACTGAAGTGGGGCTTTAAAAACTATACCTATTAGGAAAGTACATTTTTGGAACCTCAATTCATCGTGATGATGATAATGGAAGATGACGTTTATAATATCAATCCCTATTGCAAATGGTAGTGATCACGTTGCCGTTGCTAATGACTATGACGGTGATGAATTACGAGTAAGCGAATGAAATTTTCCTATTTGGAAAGATTATTATTTAGATTAATAATAAGTTTGCACTTTTACCGGGGGAAATTAAGAGCCTTCTTTAAGTGGGAGCCACTATGCTGCTCTGGTTAATATTTTTATGGCATTGTCGGTCGAATGGTTTCAAAGTACAAAATTTTAATACAATGCCAATACCATTAAAAATGAATCCCCATTCCTAGTGAGGCGTACGTCTTTGTTTTAACGTATTCGTGGAAATAAATTTAATTTGAAAAGTACCAGAATGATGGAGTTGGTGATTATATGGAAAATGTAAATAACCTTTGACAAACAAGTAAAGCTTCCCACAGAAACCGCAGCAATCGGAATCGGAATATATGTTCATTCGGTGTAGCGTAATTAATGATCAGATCTTTGACTAATGCAACTACTTCAGCTCGAATACTAAAAGCGTTCTTCTCCTTGTTGTTCTACATTGGAATATAAAATGAGATATTTGCTCTTTTAATGGAACTAGTAGGAATGGCATTATAATTTACTTACCTAAAAGTATAAATAAGCTTTTTCCAGCTTTTCCATCAATATACATAATACACTTCGTTTCATTCCAGTTTTAATTGCGGTTTATATTTCTAACTAAAATTCAACTTTATTCATCACAACTTTAATTATTTTTATGATGTTACGAGAAAAATGATAATTAATGCCAGAGGGAAAATCAAAGTTTCTAAAGGAATCAGTCATTATAGGCACGCAATAAGAAGTCATCTCAATGACAAGAGGAAGTTCGCTTGAAGATTTCATTCAGAATTTGGTTTTAATAAAAATTTAATACGGAAAGCTCTAAAGATTCTTTTGCTTTTGTATAGGTACTATTGAATTATCTACTAAGAAATTTTTGTTTTTCTTTCGCGTTTAAGTAAAGTAGCAGATTATTTATTATGTACTATATATTTCCTTTAATAGACAAATATTTTTTGGCATGTGAAAATTTGAGAGTTTACGAAATGAATACAAAACTTCCTTCTTTCTAGTATCTTGTTGGCTTATACATTAATGGCCTCGAGGCTGGAAACGTGCAGCAGCTTTTCTTTTCTTTCAACTTTAAAAAGAACCCCTTTCTATCTATCTACCAATATTTACCAATAACATTTCTACTAATATTACACGACGACGACACGACATGTCGTTAACAGGATTGGAAGACAAAGACCTCTTTTGAAGTCCAATCAAAAAGTCCTTGGGGAAAAGTTGCGCTTTTTCGTTTGTTTTTAACTAAATAAGTATTTTTTCATAAAAATTGTGCAACATGCTCTACTGGAAGCAAACACGAGAAGATGCGAAACTCAACTCCAGTTTTCTTGCCCTCTTGGATTTTTTTTGGCGAATATTTTTTACTATGTTGGGAAACTTCCTTTTGCTTATAATTGGTAAGTGGTGGCAGTAGTGTAGTGATTGTGGAAGGAATACTTGGAAACATAATCACGATGATGGAAATCTTTTATACGGCCTAGTATTTCAAAAACTAAGCCGTATAAATGATATGAAGTCCCACATATACATACATAATAGAATCCCAGTTTGTAGAAGTTCTTACTTCAAACGTTTTTCAAATCATAAATCATCATCTTCGTCGTCGTGTGCATCTTTAATCGCTTTCTGCCATCGTAAATGTTAAGGGAAAGAGAAATGTACGAGTACGACCTTGACCATCTCTGCAGGAAAAGAACTTATTCAGCTAAAACTAAAAGTTAAGCTCATTCCCATAAACTTTATCGATTATTGTAGTGCTGCTATGCTGGTAGTTGAGCAAAACGGATTTGTTCTTTCGTTGATGTAGTCCCTTTTTCCTATCAATAAAATTGAATTTGTCTGTTCAGTTCAATCTTGCTGCTGCTGCCCTTAACCTTTTTAATGATCTTTTCTTTTTCTTGACTTAAGCTCAGATTTATTTTCTTATTATTAAATTTACTCGAATTTATGCAGCAGCAGTATAGATGGTATCTACTACATATAGGAAATCCGATTTTGATTGACGCTCGTAAAAAATAAATTACAAATCAAGTAGCAGCATAACATCATTACTTTGCTTGCTGCAAAAAAACTAAACTTCGTCTTTTCTGTTGTTTTTTCTCCTTCATATAATACCGTATTAGTATAGCAGGAGCTGTGCATGGGAGTTTATTGATCACTTTATAATTCTTTTGCATATAAGTACGTGTGTAACCTTGCTTTTTAGTTCGGTGTCCAAAATTTCCCATAATATTTCATGTCTGTCTGGATTTTGAGTGACGTCTTTCCTTCCTCTCTTTCTCTCTCTCTCACTTTTTGTCTGCATGCGATAAATTCATTTCCCAAATCAAAGTAAGTGTAAGCACTACAACGGTTTTTTGGTTAGTCTGAAAAGCGTTCCACGAATCCTTGAACGTACATGTATATATTGTTGTGGTATTTCAATGATGTCGACCACATCATTATCATCATCATCAACATCATCATCATAGTAGATGATTTTAAGGTTAATTTAATTTCAGACCCATTTTTAGGATCAATATAATATATATTTAGGAAACAAGTAAGTATTTGTGGGGAAGTTACCGTTTAATACTAATAGGCCCAGTATAAGTTTAAAGCAAACTGTAAACCTCATCTTAATCTTTTAGGTAATGAGCTTATTATTAAGGGATTTAAATTTTATCTTCGAAATGCATAAGATATTACTCTAAAGCATTGAGTGGCGAATCTACTTCAGTACAACCTTGAAACTAATTTTCTCTATAACATAACGGGCTTTCAGTCTGTGTTCTTAACTTTTCGTTATCAATCAAATATTTAGACTATACTATAATATATTATAATCTTAATATTCATGAGAGACTAGACTGTAAATTTAAAATGACGAAAAAGAAAAAAAAACAATTTCCAGTTAGGTGGTTGTAGCGAATTACTTTCATGATTTTCATGTGGTTGGCTGTTCTTGTGATTTTAAGAAGAGCTCATTAACAAATTGGGGAGATGTGATGTGAGCTTGTAAAAGAAAAGCCATGTACTTTGCAATTACTTAACTAGCAATGATGTTTATATTTGTATTTTCTCTTCATAAAATATTAAACTGTATCCTGCTTAAGGAGAAGGCAATAAATATGAAATGGAATTTTTATTCGCCGAATCTCAGCTTTCCATTTCATTTCAAATTGTAAATTCCCCCTTTTTAATTGTAAATTCGCAATGTAATGGAATACAGCACGACATGGTGGCTAATTATTATTTTTGTAGGCATAAAAACTTTATAATACGTTACACCACACCACACATACGTAAAGCGTGTATTATGTTCATACTTCACGTTTTTTGACAAAAGGCGTGTGATGATGATGATGATTACATTGAACAAAGAAACAGTTACCAATTTATGTAAGTAGTTAATATACCTCCTTCTTCCCCATCATATGAGTAGAATTATTTTACGTCTCACTTGTTTTCTTTTTTCTCTAAAAATGTTTTAGGTAGTAGTATATTATTATATGAGGCTTCTAAGTAAGAGTAAATCTCTTTCTAAAATACCTAGTAGGGACCTACATTTTTTCCTTTCTTTTGAAAAAAGCTATTATGATTGCGTCGCTTGTCATCTTTCCCTCCTCTTTAAACAGTATAAATCATCATCATCATCATCATGACTACCAACTACCGCATTTTAACTACTACTTACTACTGATACATAGACATACATACTTTGGTCAAATAAAATACAATGCAGGAAGAAAGAGAGAGAGAGGAAAGAAAAAGAGACTCAAAGACTCTCTCTGTTGTTGACGACGGACAAGGCGAGGCGAAGAAGCAGGGAAGCGAGAGAAAAAGATGAAACATCTCCGCCGGAAATTGGGGTTTATGTTACTTTACGCATCTCGTTTTTCTTGTTCCCTGCTTCTTCTCTTCTTCTCCGCGTCTTCTCCTCATTCTTCACTCACAAGCAACAAGAAGCTCTTTATGTCGTTGTGATGTGTCCCTTCTTACTTAAAAAGTAGAAAGACGAGAGTGTGTGTATCTGATTGGTGTTCAGTGGGAGTCCTTCTTTGCTGCTAGTAGGCCTGTTTGTGTAGGTGGCTGAGCGAGTAAATGCTTCTCTTTCTATTTAAGAAAATTCATCTTGAAAAGGAGATTCTTTTTTCTTCCTTATCACCACCAGCACATCTTTAAAACTCTTTGCATGCTGACGATGATGATGATCATGATTTTGATGACGTTGAAAGTTTACATAGGGTTTTTTCTTGGTTAAAGGAAAATAGAGAAGAATGGAATGAATAAAACTGTGATAGTGTCTGTGTGTCTCTATGGGTCTGCTGATGCCTTTCATGTTCAGAAATATAAGAAAAAGAAGCAGAAGAAGAAAGACAAGTAAAAAATAGATTGACATGGGGTGACAGCTTTTTTTGCGAGTGGTTTTTATTTCTTTCTTTGTGACGATGATGCATGAATTTTCCTTTTTACTTGCTCTCCAATGGCAACATAAAGTCTCTGGTATTGAGTATGTCACGACAAAGAAGATGAAAACGAAGGAGTACTTAGACATTTCGTTTACTCAACTCCACTCACTTTACAGAGAAAAATACCGAAGAAGGTTGGCCCTTTAAAGATGATTTTTTTCTTAAACGCGCATCAGCAGCAATGTGTCCATAATTAAAAGGAAATCGTTTTAAATTATTTAAATTTTATTTAAGAAAAATAAAATAACTGCTTTCGTTTTGTTTGGCCATTCTCGTCCTGTTTGTTAGAGAGTAATCTCAGAGTAGGTGGAAGAGAGGGGGATAACCTAACATAATTAAATTTGGATTCCATCTGTCTGTGTGGTGGATTTACATTTTACTATTCCCCTATATAGAAATAACTTTTTTATTATATACGATAACTATGCAGCGTGGCAAATGTGAAACGGGATTTAGGTTTGCAATTACACTTGTTTGGGTTTACAAAAATCAATTTTATTGCTATTCTTACTTGCTAACGTTTACGCTTTAAAAACAGAAGTACTACTGCCCTCCTCAGTCTTCATCCAATTGATCAACACTTTTGTTTCTTTATTGTTTTAAAACACATTACATCCTTCTTCATTTTCATTTCTGGGAATAATAATGGGAATTGTGAAACGCCAAAAAAAGAATGTATTCCATCTCACGAACGATCGATCTACATTTACATTTCATTTAAGCATTTCCCGCAAATGTATTCTTCAGTCGTCTCTGGCTGACTAAGAAATAACTTCCAGTTTCAGAGAGAAAGAGGCAGGCAATTAGGAAACCTTATACATCCCACATCATCATCATGGCCGTTATTTTGATTATCGATATGATTATAATTTGCCTTTCCCCCACTTCATAATAACTGGAAATGGAAGGTTTTTTGCTCATTGCTCTACACACAATAATAGTATACACCGCTGTTATGCTACTTTACAAAATTCATACCACGGCGTGCTCTACCTCTTACTCTCCATCTTTTATTAAAAAATATACAAAAAACGTTTTCCAGATGTTTCCAATCCACTCGTAGTAGCATTCGGCTAAAGGGAACTTAATAGGATTTTTTCCTCTATTATGAGTAGATGTTGATGGATGTACAGATATGAGCTTTTTTGTATCAATTTTATTTGATTCTCCGTGAGCTAAAGCGAAGGAAGAGAGAATACGTAATGCGTAATGTTCCTTTTTAAATTATATGCCACAATATTTAAAAAACGTAAATGACAACGCAGAAGTAGCAGTAGTGGTAGTGGTGTGGCGGCAACAGCAGCAGAAGATGTTACTTTACGACAGCAGATGCAAAATGAATATCATTCAGAAGATCATCATCATTCTCTTAAAGAAATATTATGAAGGAGAGAAAAACGAAAGGATCAAATAACAAGTCTCTTTCTTCTGGTATGGTATAGTTATAATGTGGTGGCTGCTGTACAGCAATTACATTGGAGACTTTGAAGGCTACCTAATCTCTACTTTTTGGTCTCTACGAACAGTAAAGTAAAGATCTAAACAAGTGATGTAATAGCTTCTTCGTGGAGGCGGCACGTTTATTAAGATTTTACTTTTAGAATTACTATGCAGTACGGTAAGATGGGAAAGCAAAATTTTGGAAGGGGCTGCTACTTTGCAGCCAACGAAAGTTGGTAGTGATTATTCCGGTTATAAACTATAAAGCAGCAAAACAGCAACTAAAAAACAAGGAGGAATAATAATAATATAATGAAGAAGCGTTGGTGGTGTGGCAGTGTAGCAGCAATATTTTTTGGTAGCTGGAGGTCTTTCTTAATAGCATTATAAATATGCAAGATGAACGAAGAAGGTGTTTTTGTGTGCTGCATGAGCTAGTCTTCTAGATTATGCGTGTTTCTTCCTTCTTCTCGGTGTGGCATAATAAAATCATCTACTTCATACTTGAACGATGAACGCGAACGAGCGAAGAAGAATAGTAAATGTGCAGTAGCAATAATTACCAGCCTTTCATTTTATTACATGAGACGAAGAGAGAGTACATGAGCTTTATTCTGACTGATTTTTTTATACTTGTGGTGGTTTGGTTCTCTCCCCCTTTAATTCTTCTTCTTCTTCCATGAAAATATTTTTAACAAGCGGCGAAATTCCTCACGCTCCCTTCTTCTAGATGTGACACTACTTAATCCTTTTTTGGTCTATTAGTTGTACACAAATGAAAACATGGGATGGAGGGAAGGAAGGAAGGAAACCTAGTAATATGCATTATGTGCATAATGGGTTTTCAAAATAATTAGATCTAAAGCAGATTCCTATGCGATTTAGTGGAACTACATTGCCACGTACAAAAAGAGGCGACGACGGACAAAATGAAAACGGAAGAATTCTTATGCTCACAAACGTTGTTACCTTCTTTGGTCAAACTTAATAAAGATACGGTTTTGGTTCCGCCATTCCTACTACACTTTTTATTTTCGTATTTCGGTCCTGGGTTATTGGTCGGGTGTCGGGTCCACGACTTAAGTGTTAATAGTCCTGAATAATGAAATATTCTGTTATTTGATCAAATTTAAGGTCAAATTACGAACATTGTCGTAGTTCAGTTTATTACTCCATCTCGTCTTCTCGTGTCAGATTTCATGAGCAAATATTTTTGATATATATATCTATTTTGCAGCTTTTGTTTTTATACCAACCACATTTGTTATTATTTTATTAACAAATCTAATTAATTTCTACTTGTTTATTTTAATTGCAGGTAAGTTCCCAGAATTTTATCAACCTATTCTGTCCATCATTGAGTGACGCGCAAGGAAATGATCGGTTTAAAGGTTTCCGTTCAATTTATTGTATTTTGTTGCCGTTGTTGTTGTTTTCTGGAATATATCTCTCTGAAATCAAATTATTTATTTCAAATGAACAATTAATTATGCTTAAACAGCAACCACGCTGAATAATACTTACATCAAAGAACCATGCACAAGCGAAACAAACAACACGTTTCATCATTATTATTCCATAAAGGCTTTCATTGGGTTAAGTTACCTCAATTAAAATTGCTCAATTCCCAAACAACGAACCAGATTGTGAGTGAACCATAGGCCACCCCAACACTGGTTTGATGTGATGACATATTTTCACTGTAACGTTCTGTCTGTTATAAGGGAATGCATGAAATGGTACTCCAAAACAGGTCACAAAACTTAAACTTCTTCACTACAACAGCAGCTTTCCTCTTCAACTTTTTCAGGAAATGCTTGCAGCATAGCTTCATGATAAATGTAGAAATTTTCTCCAACTACACAAGACACAACAACCGCGCCGCCGCCCTTTTTTAACAATGCCAACACATGATTAAAACGTCCTCCAAAACATATTCTTTTTTTTACAACAACAGCAGAAACTCTCCAAGAATTTTTTCGCAACTGTTTCTCATTAACGATTCTATACCAAGCACTACTCAGCCAGTCAGGCTTTTAAATAGAATTTGCAAATATGAATGTTTTCTTCACAATTTGTCAACTTAGATATATTGCAACGAAACTTTCAAAAAATTTACATTTACATTTTTACTGCCCATTGTAGGGCTGTAAAAGTGATGAAGGCAAAGTATGTACCATAAAATGTTTTGCAAAACTTTACGAATGTGCTAATAGGTATCGTTTTTGCAAATCCAGATGTTTTTACAAAATGTCCTTTGAAACGTTAAAAATGCAATAGCAAGAATGCTATCAGAGCATCATCCTTTATTATTAAAAGTCGTTGTTGTATAAGTGAGCGAAGAGGATTTTCTTTTTCTTCTTCATTAACCCTCGACTTACTTGGGATGAAGGATTTTGCATAATAAAGACACCACCACCATCCTCAGCAACTTTCAGTAAGAGTAAAAAATGGAGCCACTACTGAATTGTTGTTATAAATATTTCGTTACTATTCATATAGTAGCAGTTAGTACAACTGTACTCATTACTACAAAAGGATGTTGATGATGAAAATGAAAGAAGTAAGCTGTTGTTGTCTTTCTTCTGAAGATATGGAGCATAAAAGGGACAAGAACATGGTTTTACTCTTGGCTTGACAAGAGACAATATCTGTAAACAAGGCTGACATTCCATTTGATGTAGTAGTAGTAGTAGTAGTAGTAAATGCAGCTAAAAAGTTGAAGGATAAGAAGGAGAAACTTTACTCTTTTTGAATAAGTAAAAAGAAATTAGTGAAGGAGGGAGTTAAGTTGGCTCAACATTTTGGCAAAAGTTTTTGTTTCTTTGCTACTACTGCTGCTGCTTTTGCTTTCACCTCTCTTCAATCCTGAATATTCATGAGGATGATGTGCCTTTTGACAGCGAAAAGTTAATTTTGAGAAGATAACTTAAGTTATGGCGAAAGGTGACGAAATGGGTTGTATGTCTTGTCTCTTAAACTTTCTTTTAGTTTCTATATCTACATCAATTCCGTCTCGTTTCTCGCTATAATAATAATGATAATAATAGTAAAAAAAGTTTATGGTTAGTTTTTGTTTTGGAACTCTCCTTTTTTATGAACTGTCTGATGACATTTCTGTCTATCTATCTATCTACTATCGTCCTTTTATTTGACATGCCATGCCTGACTTAGCAAAACTGTTTGGATAGCAATTAGGCTATCAAAAGGTGTTTAAGTTTAAGTAAGTACTATACCAATGTTATTTTAACCTTTTGTCTTTAGACGTAACAACAATTTTACGATTATAGTTTCCAAACTTACGTAGAATTAGCAAAAATCGTTTTGAGCATGTCATTTTAAGTGCGTTTGTTTCGTTGCTTGTAGTTTGCCAAAAGGAAATGGGTATGTTTTTGTTTTGTCTAACTTTAAAACGGATGTTAATGATAAAACGCTAAATGAATGGTGCTTTTAAAACCCTAAACATATTTCCAATCCAGGCATTAGGAATTGATTAAATTAGAAATGTTGGAGATAAAACATGAAACTACAATTTTACGATTTAATTAGCTTTTTAGTTTCATTGAAAAGTGAAGTCAAATAGGTTTTCAAAACGCATTGCTAAAAAAAAGATTAATAAAATTGAGAAAATTTTCTGCAAAGCTTATTTTCATTTCATTTATGCTGCTGCTGCCTTCAATATGCTTACAGTTTAAAGTTAGCAGAATTTTCTTTTCTTTTTCCTTAAGAAGATTTGCAATTTTCTTCCTGGTTTCTTCAGTACCTATTTGCAAATCCAAAGCACTACAAGCAATGCATAATTATTACACTTACAAATCACCAAAATTGAAAGCTCTCAACTGTTTTTATGCATATTTATAAGCAAGTGTAAGTAAGTATAAACATGGCTTCTGCTTCTGTTCAGTATGCCTAGTTTTGTTCTCGTAGCTTTTGAAATTTTTATTTTTTCCACTAGTTCCACAGTATTACATTATTATGCATTATTGCGCTAAACAAAAACTTTTCCGTAAAAACAGAAGACGAAATAACAGGCTCACATACACACACGTTAAGTTAACCGGATCAATAAATAATGGGTTTGTGAAAAAAACAAACCAGGCTTAATTGCTGAGGGGAAGATTTTAGCAACCGCTTAATTACCAAGTAGCAACAACAAGGTGAAATATTTAAACTGGGGAGGGTAATAATCCTGTTAAGACTCTCTGCCATGGTGGTGGCGGTAACGTAACCTACATTACATGCAGAAAAAACTTAATAACAATATGTAAGAAAATACAATATTACGTGTGACTTGAAAGTCTTCTCGCCATCTTCTCATTTGCATATACCTAAAATAATATATTTTTAAACTCGTACTCTACAAGTTGGCTTCTTTTATAATACCACTTCTTTCTAATTGTCTACGTATGGGTGCATAATTTTTGTTGCTAGGCTAGACTCCTCAATAAAGGCTTTTTATTCTTATTAATAGCTTCATCTAAAAGAAAGCTAAAATGCTATTTCAGAATTTAAAAGCTTCATCGCTTTCACTCATCGTCAGTAGATTGATTGATTGTCTGACTTAAGTAATTCATTCTTTCTTCTTTGAATAAAAGTTTTTATGCAATTTACATTACTTTTCATTTCTTTTTAACATCAAATCATCTCACCATTTTGTTTTCTGAGCTGCTGCTTCTTCTTTAAAATGGAACGTGACGGTGAACGTCTGAGTTTCTTCATTAAATTCAATTAGGATGTCCTTGAAATTTCAAATGCACGAAATACGTAAGAATCAATTGTATTTTCACCAAAAGAAAGGAAAGAAAGAAGAAGAGAAAGAGAGTTCAACTCTCAACTGACTTGTTTTTCAAGAAGAAAATTAGTCGAAGTATCGCATTCGCATAGTCGTTAGTCCTTGTCTGGTTGTGGGACGTGATTGCATTTGAACTTCCAAGGATGTTGCTTCTGTCTCAGTCTCTCGCTTGCGTTGACTTTGATTTGAACCAAAAAAGGAAAAGTTGGATTACAGCCGATTCGTTGTGGTGGTGGTGGTGTGGTGGGTAGCTGGTTTGGTTGTTTTTTATGCTTGCAAAATTTCATTTGCTTTTTTCAGTGTGGTTCCTTCCTATATTTTGTTCCGCTCCAGACATCCATGAATAACTGAAAATTAGCAAATAAGGGGAATGCCTTCCGAGAGATTATTGTCCAGAGTCATTCTCTAGCGAGCCAGTCATCAGCAAATAATTGATTTGTTAGACAACAACGAAGCCATACTTAAATTTACAAGCAGCAGCAGCACAAACAACATTTCTCGTGATTATTGATACGTGTCATGTTACTTACTTGCTGCTCAATAATTGAAAGAATTCCTTGAGGAACTTGAAGTTCAACTCAACCTACATCTTTTTCCCCTTTTTCCCTGTCATTTCTTTCTTCCTGCATTAATGTCTGGCTAGTAGGACGTCACATTATAAAGCAAATTAGTCCTCCCACTGATTTCCTTTAAACTCGGAGGAACAAACAGTCTATTTCCTACCATATGCAGACACAAACAATGCCCCAAAAATAATAATATCTTGGTTAATTCATCATCATCCTCCTCCTCGTTTTACCCACATTTTCAATGTAATCGTATAACAATAAGAAATTGAATGTAAAACCTTGTTAAAGAATAATATTATTATTCCATGAAATCAAAACCTAATATCAAAGCATTAAATTTAATTTCAGACGACCTTTCCAAAGTCAAAGTCAAACTTTTCTTTTTTTCCTTTCCTTCACTCATTTCAAAGCTTTGATATTGCTTGACGACGACGATGATGATGGTTCAACTTACTTTTTTTCTTTTCTGTTTGTTATTTGCAATGACGGTGATGATGATGATGATGATGATGGAAATAACGAGAAGAGAAGAGAGCGTCGGGAGAAGAGCAGGATGTTAGCTAGTTTTGTCCCCGCGTGTTTTATTTTATTATCCCAATAGGTTTCCGATTCCTTCTGTACACAAAAAAGATGGTTAAAATTACTTTTTCAAGTGGCTCGTGATAATAAATGTTCAAATAAATCCTGATATATTGGAACAAGTGAAGTATCTTCGCACACATTGTCGATTACCTTCTTGTTCGCTCCTTCCTTTCACCGATCAACTATCCTCCCTTGAACTATGGGAGAAAAGCAAAACACATAAGCGGTAGTGGTGGTAGTGGCAAAAAGGGTGAAAGTTCAAGGGAGCACGTTAATCATAATATTTTTTTTCTTGGAGGATTCAATTCAAGTCAAAGATCGTTTAGTACTCCACGTGCAGAAGAGTGACAAATATTTAAGTGCCTTCTTCCGTCATCTCATCATTATAATCATCATCATCATGGGTTTTGCTGGAAAGTCAGATAGGAAAAAAGTATTCCTGACGTGTGTGAGTGGGAGCAAACCTTAAAGCATTTTATGGTACTTACACCACCACTACTACACTACACTACCGTTGCCTTCAAGCACTTTCTTATTAGTACGGTAAACACAGAAAATCGGATGATACAAATGCAATTTAAAATGCTCTCTCTTCCTTCTCTTCCTCTAAATAACTGTTGAAGTGGAAGTATTTTAGGCTCTCTTGTCTAATCCACAACCCCTCCCATTTTACTAAAAAATCCCAAGTCAGCCTTACTAAGGTAGGAGTTGTCGTACTCTTCTCTGTGTTTTTTAGTTTTGACTTTGCACAAGATGAGTTTTGAAAGAAAATTACGCTTAAATTACGCAAAACTAAACAACTCCTTTCTTCCTTCAAATGCTGTAATGCCTGCTACCGTTGCTGTTCCTTCGCTTAGCACAGCACAAGCTCAAGATGTTAGCAAAACGATCAGCCTTAGCAAGCACGCAGCCATCAACATCATCTTATTTTTTAGTCCTATGATGATGATGATGATGATGATAGCCATGCCATGGTAAAGAGAATCGATTTTGTATTCTTTTTTTCTAAAGAAAGCTGAATTTTCCTATTTCATATCACTCGTGCATTGCATGACAACGACTGAGAAATAACAAAAAAAGTTCAATTTAACTACCGTGATTTTTCATGTAGGTAGAAGACAGAAAGGAAAAGTAGCAGAAAAAAGCCAGGTGAAAGAAACATCCCATATAAAAACAAAACTTCTTTTTCCTTTTCTTGGTACTGTTTTTATTTTTCGTTTTTTTCTAGATAAGTAGACATTTTGTACTGAAGAAGCTGTTGTGAGAAATGTAAAAAAATTCCATTGTTTAAGAGAAAGTAACATGTGGAAAATGTTATGCTGCGAAAAAAAGAAAAGAAAGTCTTTTTTAAAACTGTTTTTGTATTGAACCTAATCGTTAAAAAGAAAAAAGGAAGGAATGAAAGTTTACAGTGCAGTGGGAAAACTTTTTCTTTAAGTAAAATGTTTGCGTCTTGACTTCCTTTTTTAAAAGTTGTGTGTAACAAACAACGTTTACATTCTGAAGTAATTATTGCTGTAAATAACATGCGATGTTATACTTGTCTCTTGTTTTGGTAGAAACGCTGACTAATGTAAGAGTCTAAAAAATACATTGGTACCATTTGTTTTAACTAATATGAGAAAATTTTAAATGCTTTCTCTCGTTTTAATTATGAATTGAGCAAAAATATGGCTAGATCCAAGTGCAATATAAATAATTTATTAATAAAATAATAAAAGTGTATTTACTGTGCGAATGAATTACGGTTGAAAAGATTGGAATGAGATTGATGATGAGCTGAAAAAAGGTTAAAAGATGGATGGAGGTTAAAGTAAACAACAAAAACAAACCAGAATTTTGGAAGGGTAAAAAAAGTGGCATTATACTTCTTAAGTTGCACCTATTGATTAAACAGTGATCTGATTCGCCGAATAATACTTATTTTTGTAAAACTTTGATTGGAGTTCCTATCCAATCAAGACGAATTAAAGTACTTATTACTTCAAGTTGATTGCAAACACATCAAAAATTCCCCTGGTATGGCAATGAGTGAATGGTCAAATACTCGCAAAAAATTTAATTGCAATAAAACGAAAATAAACCTTTATCCCAGAGACCCTTTGAATAGTTCTCATATATGATAAAATGAAATATAAGGAATTCTATTTTTAAGAATTTTTGGGAAAGCTAATAAAGCTTTCCATTATGTAGGTATTTTTCTAGGAAGATGCTAATCTACTTGTTTTTAGCACGTCACTACACAATTATGAATGAAAGCGTAAACTTTCCTTGAAATAGAACAAAAGCATTATTAAAAATTTACAAAAGAAGATAACAGGAGAAGTATAGTACAAAACAAAAATATGAAAACTTGGAAGGGATTTTTAAATTTCGTTGTTTGTCATAATAAGCTTATTCTTAAAAAATAGTATGTTTTTAGCAGCCTTTGCTTCTGGTACTCCGGTATAGAAATATTTTATTTATGAAATTCAAAAGCAAGCTTCCGTTGAACTTCAATCCAATATAAGTAGTAACTGGAATTTCTAAAAAAAAATAATCTGGAAACTTTTTTGAATCTGAAGGAAATGATCATTATAAAATGTACTTAAGGGGGACTCTGCAAACAAAAAGCAAAGTAGCATCAATAGCAGCATCAGCATGGTAGGTAGTAAGGGAAGCAATATGAATTGTGTTCAATAAAGCGAAATAACGTAACAACAAATTAAATCGTATCTGACATAAAAAGAGCTTTGGGTTGTTAACCTTGAGCTGTAAATGCTTTACTTCGTAGTAGTTAGTTAGTTAGTTATAGCAAAGATGGATCGGTTAGCTGGGGTGGTGGTGGTGGTGGTGGTGGCGCATGAATTGAAGGAAATCTCTGCTATGCTGCTACTATGCCGGAGGTAATAATTCCCGTTAAACATCCCATCACTCCTTCTCACATACATATTATTTTATATGTCCTTGTCTACTACATCTCTACCTTCAGATCCCCCTGAGTTATTTCTATTTAATCAGTTCATTAATTAGTTCGAAATAAGGACGGTCATGTTGAGAGAGAGAGAGAGAGAAAGAAAGAGTCTAAAAGCCTATTTGTGTGGAAAAGATCCCATTCACGTGCTGACCTTGTGTCATATTACAAATACCCTTTATTATGTCCTTCCGTACAATACTTTTTAGACGGAAAATCGTAGAGGTATTTATTTAGCTTTTAATTTTAAAAGGACGACAACGACGTCAAAGCATTCCGTTCCACTCTTTCCCGTATTATATTTCACATCATCATCGCATCGTTTGTCGCCGTCGTCGTCAGCTTTGTTTAATCTCTGTCCGGTCGTTTATTTGCACAAAATCATTCTTGGAAGCATTTCTGCCAGGAAATAATGTCATGCAGAGAATAAAATAGAAAGAGAAGTTTTCAAAGTGTTCTTCTCTCACTAATTATTGTTTCCCAGGAACCTTTTCAAGCTACTAGGTAGATCGGCTGCTGTATGCAATCTATGCTGTGCTAATGGCATCCATTCCAAAAAATATTCCATCGTAAATAAATATCAATTTCAATGTTTTATCGTTTGAAACGTGTGGCGGTGGAACATTTTTGACGGTATTACAGTATTTCGCAACTTGTGTGTGATAGTGTGTGCTTTGTGTGTGGGCGCTAATAGATTCATATTTCTCGTTAAACTGACTGAAACCAACGAAGTTTTTGAATTCCTAGTTCTGCTTACGAAAATGGAGTTGACTTCGTAATTCTTCGCTATATACCCCATACGAGCAGTAGTAAATTATGGGGCTATTCTCTTCGTTTTTTTGGAAATTTTATGTAGTAACGCTTGATTGAAAATTGGTATTTTTTACTCCACTTTTTTAGTAATGGCGAATTCGCATATCCACGTACCAATTCCAATTAGGTAGTCTAGTAGTTTTGGCCGAAATTCAATTAAACCACAACAAATTGGTTGAAAGGGAGAGAGAATGAGAATGGGTGAATGAGGGAGAGAGAATACATCCAAATGATGACAGAATCATTAATACGTTGTTAGTGGGAGATGCGCTCAGCTAAAAATTCATTCCATTCATTCATTAAATCAACACACTTGAATAATGTGTGCTTTCAGACTAAGCAAATACTTGAAAAGTGAATCCTTTCTAACAACGGGGAAGGTAGATGGAAGCCCAAAATCTACAAATAACTGTTTTTATTTGCTCTCAATCTCCTATTCCCAGCTACAACCTGATATGAGTAGTGGGAGCCTACCATTTTCAAATGTAAATTGCTTTTTGCAAAAACATGAAATTGCAAAATTGCGATTTAGCAAACAATTATTAGTGAAAATCCTACAACAACCCTTCAAAACGTTAATAAATACACCATCGGTTTATCTCCAATATGATATATATTTTTTAAGCAGTTTTATCAGTTTTGATTGCTAATTTCATATAAAATCAAAACGTGAAATTAAAACCTGCAAAAGTCAGGATCAGGATGGTATTAAAAAAATAAAGTCAAACTTTTTCTCTTGAAGCAGGGTTTATATTCAAAGCAGTAAAATCCCAGTATATTGCGTAATTTTTTTCGTGTAAGCCGCCTTGTACATTTCTGTTGTCCTGTTTAAAAAGTTTAATAAAATCTTTCTTGGACATTTCTCTATACAAAAGATTTCTTACTGGATGACCACACTTCAATGTAAAATTCAGCAGCAAAGATTAAATGCGTTCTTGGCTCACTCAAGAGTTTATAGTCTTCCTCCCTCTCTCCCTTTTTGTTCCCCTACGTAAGAACACTTAATTGAGTTCTTTTTCTATAGAAAAAGAATTCAATCTCTGACTAACTACACACATCCATGTCTTTTTTATGATGGGGATTACAAACCTGGAGGGAAATTGGGATGGATGGATGGATAGATGATGGGAGTTTTACGATGAGGGAATGACTGTTGACTTGCTGAATGACAATGTAGGTAATCTGGTGCCATATAAATGCATTCTCCTGAGATGATCAGCAGCCTTACAGCAGAAGCGTCATCCCCTTTTTATCCATCTATCTGCCCACATAGTCTTCCTTCTCTCCACAAAAAATGAATTTGACATGGGACTAAAAAAACGGGAAAGGTACTTGTTTTGTTGCTTTATTCCTCCGTCCTCTTGTTCCATCGTTCATTCCTCCTTTGCTCCGATGGAATTTTATTTTGTATGAACACTTTGAGAATTGCAAAGAGGAAGTTTGGTTGACAGTGATGATCGCGGACTCGAACGACTCGTGTAGTTCAGCTGGAAGCGTCAAAAGAGAAAGAGAAAAAATGTGAAGGGAAGGGAGTTAGCTGACATCACAAAAGAGAATCAATCTCTTTCTACCTGAATTGAATGCCACCGTTATTATTATTGAGATTATAATGATGATGTTGATGTTGATGATGATCAGGATGGTAAACCAAATACCATACCACCCCACTAAACAACCTCTCATCTTTCCTTACAGTTTGCACAGTTGAGTGCTTCAACTCTTTTCTTTCTTCTTTCTTTTTTTCAAGATATGGATGAGTGAAAGTAGGAAATTTCATATATTATCCTACTTTATTACAAAAATTCCGAAAAAAACTGAGGTTGACTGAGCTCTCCTACGATTTTACTACGTTTTGTTTGTTGTGATCTCTCTCAAGAGCATAGGAGAAGACGACAGACATGGCCCAATTCAAACTTTTAGGAATTGAGATTATGTGTCGTCGTCGTTCTTTCGTTGGTTCAGTTGTGCTTGCGCTTGCTTGCTCGCTCGCTTTCTCACCACCACTTATCTTGTTCCTTTCCTATTCAATCATGGAAGGCAATATTCTCATTTGTATGGAAATAGGTTTTCCTCTCTAGACAATTTTTTCCTGCAAACTCAACCATTTATTTGACATCAATGCAAAATGATCCAATATAAAGAGTCGAAAGAAGCTTAATGATTTAAACAGGAAACAGAGAGAAAATAAGAAGAACAAATAAACTTTTTTGTTCGAAAATATTAACAACTTTGCTTTCCAATCGGTGTTCAAGCTCCCCAGATTTGTTTTAGTGGGGAAACTGAAACTTATTTTCTTTTTTTGTTTTATCTCTTCTCATTCTTTATCTTCTTTCTTTTTAAAACAGATGATGATGATGAGCAGAAATGAAATGGATAGAAAGGAAATATAAACTACCTCCCATGAATTGCAAGAAGAAAGACTTTCAACGAAATACAAAATCAGTCTTTCTCTAGCTCTCTGCCTATTTGTAGTGCTTTAGTTTGCTTATATTTTGCTGTCCTGAGAGAGAAAGAGAGAGATAGGGAATGGCAAATTTATTCATATTACTTATATAGGAAAAGATAGGAAGTTGTATGGAGATTTACTAGTATTTGGCAAAAGCCTTTTTTTGGTTGACCTAGATTCCTTGCTTTATTGCCCTTTATATATATTATGCTTGTTTGCTGCCGCTGCTGTTGTTGTTGCTGTTTTTTTTTAAACTTGCTCTTGCTGTGTCATCGGTTTATGGAGAGAATCCAATCCAACAACAAAATACTAAAAACTACTACAATTCAGTACAATACAATACAAAATGGCTTTTATTTTCTAACACAATTGTGGATTTACTATGATGAGGTTTAGGAAGAAATAAATCAAGAGTGGGGAAATAGAAATAGAGCGGAGATGTAGACTCATTCTTCCATAAAAAGAAACTGGAGGATATTACTACAACAGCAGACAAGGACGAGAGTTGAAATTAGAATTTGGTTTGTTCACTAAGCAGAAACATTTATGCTCACCCACCATCATCCATAGCATAGCACAATACCACACCATAATGATTTGCACTAGAACAGCCAACCAACAACTAATTACTTTCTAATTGAGAGATGATGGAAAAGATAATGGAAGGTAAACCGGAGAGAAAGCAGTTCTCAACAAACTTTCTGAATCCACTAAATAGAAATACTTATAATGATCATTCATAGCATTTGTTTTACTTCAGTGGGAAGTAGAAGATTAAAAAATCTTTACAAAATATAAATGTTTTAAAGGGCAACTTGAGACATTTCTAATGCCGGATGAAAAAGTTTAGGGAAAGTTTTACTGTTTGACTAGTTAAAAAATATAATATTATGCAAGTCTCGTTTTACAGCAAAGTTCTGTTTTTACGAAGGAACTTCTATTAAAAAAATCTTTGCTTAGGCATTTAAAATATCGTGTAGCTTGTCTTGTTCCTCTACCTTTCGCTCTTACTTCATCA
This sequence comes from Lepidocyrtus cf. sotoi NNG-2020, assembly GCA_027744475.1. Taxonomy (NCBI): domain Eukaryota; kingdom Metazoa; phylum Arthropoda; class Collembola; order Entomobryomorpha; family Entomobryidae; genus Lepidocyrtus; species Lepidocyrtus cf. sotoi NNG-2020. Next base: position 17,322 of record JAHZNJ010002895.1, on the reverse strand, counting down.
TTCAAGTATTTTATTAATGGCTCTTAAACCTATTTCAGTCATGGAAAAAGCTTTTTTAATGTGTCCAACGTACATGGAAAAAGCACAACTCCATCGATCTCCAACTTTCTCTCTTCAATCTTTCTTCTTTTGTGCATCAGAGCTAGAAGAGTGGGCGTAGCATTTTTTTTACCTTGTTCCCTGAAAAGTTTTAACGTACATACGTACGTATGATATTATGTAAGTGCTGAGCTAGCTGAATAAAAGGAGTGAGTTGAAAAGCATTAGTTGATGAAGAGGATGAAGAAGCTATGCTATGGTGACTGTGCAATAAAAGTAACAATAATTATATAAAAGGCTGTGGTGATAGTAATTAGAGGGAAGGAAAAAAGTTTTCAGATTCATTCAAATTTATTGAGAAGACAAGGACGAACAAAAAATACATTTACAACAGCAGAAGCAGCAGCATTAAAGTCTGAAAGAAAAGACACTCTTTTATTCTCTCTAGAATATAAAAAGTAGGACAGTGAAAGGCAAGCAGGCAGGCATTTCGGGTACTTTTCCTTGTCTTCACTTTTCTTCTCTTCACTGCTGCTAGTCTGTAAAAAATAGGAAGAAAAAGCTTCTCCTGCTGCCGTTGTTTCCACTACTTCTACTGCTACGGGAGGCACATGGTGATAGTGATGAGCTTCAAGATGACGACTACGACGACGACGATGCGATGCATGGTGGGTGGTTACGACTTTTTTTTTATATATTCTTCTCTCTTCTTCTGAAGTTCTATGGCAAAAAGGAAAAGAAGAAACCAAAGAAGAAGAAAAAGTAAAAAATGGCTAGAGAGAGAGAAAGTTCAACGATGCATGGTTTGGTTGGCAGCAGGGTGGAAATGTAGATTAAATCCGACGGGGATCGCTATAACGTATTTTTCCTCCATTCATTGCTGACAATTCTGTAAAAGAAGAAGAAGAAGAAACAACTTCACGAGCACACATATTTTTGGCCTACTGCACCATTTTTCGGAGATTCTCGATTTTCCCTAGCCTTGAAAAATATGTGTGTGGGTATGTATATATATATCTGATGAACAGGAACAATATAAAGAAGAAAAAGAATAAAAAGAGCTCTCTTTTCTTGCTAAACTATGAAGTATCAGCAGAACAAATACTGGAGGAACATAAGTGATATGTCTTTTCATTTTCTCTGTAACAAAAAAACTTTAGTATGTCTGCGTCTACTATTGCTTTTACTATTACAACAGTCTCTTTCTCTTCTTGTTTTTTTTTGGACGGAACATTTCCTTTGTCAAACACTGTTTGTGTATTATATTATGACGTATTTTTATACTTTTATCCTGTATTTAAAAAAAGGGTTCGTTTACTTTCCTTTTTTCCCGTTCCGCTTAAAAACTTTTGATTTTTATTTGCCACGAGATGCATCCTATGCATTCGCACTGTCGTCATTACTCAAGAGAAAAATGATGATGGTGGTGCTTTTTGCTGCTACTACTGCTGTTGTTGCAGACTGCTACTGCTGTTGTTGATGATGATGATTCAATGTTTTCGTCGTTCACCCAATCCCATATTTTTGTATTTGCTTCACTTCACTGGACAAAATAGTATTCGATGATGACGGTGATGATGATGATGATGATGATAATAGCAGTTTTTACTTATCTTTCTGTTTGGTTAAATGCTCGCCGTTTTCTTTGCGTAATGGGGCGATTTGATTTTATGGAGTAGCACAAGCAGTCGCAGTAGCAGTAATAGTTTTAGTTGTAGTCTACTAGAATTGAATAAATGGCCTGGCCTTCTGTATAGATAGCTTTGAAGATTGTAATTATTAGAAAGATGAGAGAGCGTGATGACCTACATAATAATATCTACTACACTACACCGTATAGTCGTCTGGCTATCGTTAGTTCGCTTCGCGGCGTACTACTACTCCCATTAATGATGATCATTTTGTCAAAATGTAAAAAAAACAACCCGCTCTTGTTTATGGTGAATCGTTTAGATTAACAAAAGAGGAATTTTAGCAAGTAAATGAAAGGGAACGAGGAGTTATAAAGTTGGCAAACGATAAAATGATTTTCGCCGTATCCTCTTTAGTAATAGTTGTAATGGGGCAACATGCATGCATTTATGCATGGAATGAGTAACTGACCTTGCCGTTTTATTCGTATCTACATGACTACATCAAAATATATATATTTTCCCCGTCCCTACCTGTCACCACGACACACCACACAAGATCAGATCTTGCCGCATTAGTGCGCCAGGGTGTGCTTTTTTACCCAAAAAGTTTGGGTGAAATAATAAATTTCTGCTGATCTTTTAGACAGTGAGTAATTACCAAACATGGTAAAGGGTGGGGGTGGTGGTTTTTGTAAATTTAGAAACGTTTTTGGAGGAAGAGGTAACGTATAATGATTTTAATATTAGTCGAACTCTTCCTCAAATGTAAGACCTCTCTGATTTTTTAGCAAGGAAGTTACCTATGCCAATACTTATTCGACTTAATTGCTTTCTTCATTTACCTATCTCAGAAACTAAAAGTAAGCTAGTCATTTGAAATGACCTTCATGAAAAGCGATTTTTGGTTGCAAAAAAAGCACACACCTTGCTTGCACTTTACTACACACGAATAATGTGACAAAAATTACTCATTTTCCTAACTCACGGGTGACATTAATTGCCTGGAAGATTGTAATCATTAAGTCGATCTGAATTGACTTCGTCTGGAACATAAAATAGCAGAAGCAAGCAGCGGTTCAGTGATTCCATATCACATAACCTTAACGTCAGACTTGAACTTTATATTTTTTACTGCATTGCCTTACCTTACCTTGCCTAGCCTTCCAGACAGGCAGTATGTCTGCTTTGAATTGCTGATGTGAAGGTAAAACCGAATACAAGAATTGACTTGTCGAGTCGAAAAGGCGTGTGGTTATGATGATAATGATGACGATGATCATGACGGTGATGTTATTACAAATACATTTTTGGTTAGAGTGAGAGTAAAAGTTTTTAAGGTTTTGTTGATGATTTGGGCCTTCCATTCCACCACCATTCTCCTCCATCTCACTGAATTTCCAACAATTCCTCACTAAAAAACTATCAGAGTGTGAGTTCAATCGATATATAGTTGGGCAGTAATCATTTACAAGGTCAGTTTGACTAGCCATCTACTATAATTTAATTTGAAAATAATGATCTACGCCCACCCATATTAAAGCGCGCGCTCTCTCTCCTTGTATGAATAGGAATGTACAGAAAAGGATCACAATCAACGGCAATAGCAAAAGCGTTGTAGCATTATCATAAAACAAAAGATTATCTTCGGAATGTTTAATTTTTTGCCAAAATCTAAAAAAGAGAAGAAAAAAAGAAAATTCTGAAGGAAAAGGAACAAACGAAAGAACAAATTCATCCAAATAAAAGGGAAGTTAATACGCTTGATCTTCTCTACAGTTATATTTCTGTACTCACTCGAGTGAGTGAGTCCGATTTTCTTTCCTCCACACAATATAATTTTAAATGAGATTGCTATTGCTCTCTCGATCGTAATGTAATAGGATAAGAAGGATGAAAGTAGAAGTACACGGTGGTGGTGGTGGAAAAGGATGTCAAAGTGAAGGACTACCACTGCTACTCGACGACCTACCGATACAGACGTGTGTAGTGTAATACTACTACTACTACATAATAATAATACGATCTCTGGAACGTTTTTTAGCCTTGTACCTGTGTCTTTCCGTGTTTTGTATAAGGCTCTTAAGCGTCTTCGTTTTCTTTTCTTCCCAGGAAAAATGTCTTGGATAGAGAGAAAAAATAAAAAGAAACGAATTCTTCTTCCATGTTTTTGAAGAGTTCTCGTCATTATATTGCCATTCAGTATCTTTTAAGTGAATATATATCCAATTCATCATCAATTTTCGCTTTAATTTTGTCTCTCCTTTTTTCTCCCTGTCCATGTTTTTCTCGCGCTTCTCTTCCTCTCTCACTCCTCTTTCATTCGTCAACAGTGATAAGAAAAAGGATAACTAGTAGTAGTAGTAAACTGAAAAAGGAGACGAAGAAGTAAAAATGAGCCTGACCTACATTTCAAAAAAAAGAAGAAAAGATGGAGAGGGTTCCTTTCCTATCCATCCTTATCATCATCCTTTTATCATCGCGCTGTCCTCCGTTAACGTTAACATTCCGCCTTCTTCTTCAGTGCTGCTGCTCCAGATTTTTTTTCAGTCCGCCTAGCAATAGTACAAGACAGTTCACTTATATAGCTTAAGAAAAAAGCTAGGAAGAATTGGAGTGGAGAGAGAAAAAAAGAAGAGTTTTCGAAAAAAAATGACAGGAGAAATAAAAGAAGGAACGTTTTTCCTCTCTTCTTTCTCTGTAGTCAGCTTTCAAGGCGAAAGCAGCAGCAATAGTGGAACAATACGGAAGAATTTCTTTCTCTAAAAAATCTCTTTTTTCTTCTCGCCTTCTATCTCTCGCCACTCTCTGTCTCTTCGTAATACTTTTTCTTTCTATCGAATTTAGTTTTTTATTGCCTTCTTTCATCTTTCTCTATAGAAGAGTACTTTTGTAAAGTATAAAAGTAAGTAAGTACTACTACGACGACGACTATCCGCTTAGTTTCAAGATGAACTGCATCACTCACTTATTTATTTGCAGTGGAGTGAGTGCTTGCTGGTAGTGGAGTGACCCTTATATTATAAGGCATGTAATGGACTAAAGTCAAAGAGTGTGCTAAAATGCAAAAAAAAATAAAAAAGAAGAGAAGTTTTCTACTTATGTAATGATGACGATGAGACGATAAGAAAACGACTCATAGTCAGTCAGTATTGCAAGGAGAAAGTCAGAGAAAGGCAACTGAATAAGAAAGTGAAATGATTTTTTTAAAAAAAGAGAAAAAAACTTTCACTTTACTCCAACTCCAAAATATCCAGATCCACTGTTTAAAAAGCTGCTATCTTTTTTATTATTATTGCCTAAATTCATTTTTCGCCGTGTTGGTTGACTGCATATACTCCACCCATTTTTTGTGCAAATGTTTTAGCGGCATCACCATTTTCTGGATATTTACTTGATACAGTTACAACAGAGCAGATGAAAGAAAATGGCACTGCTCCCTTGAGGAACAAATGGACCTATTTTTTTAAAAAAAAAAGAAAGAAAAACTTTTAACGTATAGCTTTCAATGTATTATGATGCTTTTGGAATTGAATTCTTTATCGGTTGCAGTGCAGCCTTCCATCCTCTTATTATTATTCATTAAAAAGGGAGTAGGGGGATGGAGAGAAGAGCGACCATCCAACTGTAAGGAATAGCGTCGTTTTTTTAAAAAAAGAAAAAAAACGCTGAAATAATAAGTTTTTCCAAACAAAAATTGCAAAATTATACTTTTATTCATGTTTCAAGCAGACATCAGCCATAAGTTCAAATTTTTAAAAATTCTTAAGAACGGCATTACATGAAGTTTATTTTTAGACCTTGAAACAAATGCTTGAAAGAAATTTATTCTTTCAACTTTTAAGAGGAGAACGGGACCTCTCTTTATTTTGCAGGGTACTTTGTTTCAAGAGAAAAAGTTGCAAATTTATAACCCATTGTTTGACAAAACGTAATTAGCGAATATGTGGGTTAATGTTCCCGGAGCTGGATGAAATAAAATGATCCTTCCTTCCTTTCTTTAATTTAAATTATTAGAAGATATATCAGAAACTATGGGTTTTCTGTGAAGGTTATCGTACTTTATCTTTATTCTTGATGGCTGAGGTTACCCTGAAAAGCTAGAGCGTGGTAGAGTAGTTCAGCAGTAGCAGTAAACCGAACAAACGGATATTGCTACCACGCTCGGTTGTTATTGAACACTGCTGACAGTAAATAATTTAGCGAGGCAAACAATTTTTTTTAGTTGAAACAAATGAGAACATATTTTCTCTTTCCTTCAAGTTCAACCATTACCTTGCTGGTACATAATACCACTCACTAAAGTTTATCTGCGTAAGCAAATCACTGACTGAAGTTGATTTAGTTGATTATGTCATCGTATAATATTTCAGATAAGATCGTTTGCTCTTGCTCGTGCTAGTATTGTTATAGCTAACATAAGCACTATACACCGACCAGCATGTTAATGAACTTGAGTCCTTCTTTTTTTTAAAAGAAAATACCCTCAAACGAATCCATTTAAAATTTAAATTATATAATATTTAATATAAAAAAATAAATACTATATAAATATAAAAATATATATTTGAACCTTATTATCATGCAAGACCCACTTCTTCTACTACTACCATTACTTCTTTCTGAGAAAAAAAGGAAAAAAGAACGGGAAGAAAAAAATATATTTTATATGTGGAAGAAGAGGAGGTGGCTGTTATGGCGTGAGAGTAGGCAAAAAGCTCAAACAAGAAAATTTACTTACTTTTACAGCATCAGCAGAACCAGGAGCACCAAAAAACATAAAGTTGACCTACTTTTCACTTTCTATTTTAGTTACGTGCACACATGTCGAAAGTTAAACACATGTAAACAGTTTAAAACTCTGTTGAACTAGTGGCTGTATCCATATTACATACTATTTTGCATACTATAAGTTACGTTATGACAAGGTCCTTTATAAATATGTATAGTATAGTACATATCTTATATAACATGCCTATATTATTCTTATCCATTTCCATTTTACTATTTTACTTGCTTCTTCTTCTCCCTCAACAAATCAACCGATTTAACCGAATTGAACAAGCAAAGAAAAGAAGAAGAAAAAATGTTGCTGTTAGTTATCGCATCGTATATAGTTAAAATGTGTTTTGTCTGAAAGCTAAAAAGTGGATGTCAAGATCACTCTCCTCGTATTTTTTGCCATAGACAAAATGTAACAATGGCTATAACTTTTTGTTGTTGCAGCAGTAGGTATATAGTACTTCCTTTTTTTCTTTTCTTGCATTTTCCGATTCGTTATATATTGCTTATATACTGAAGTATTTTTTTTTCATTTTTGCCTTTGAAAAGAAAGTGGATTCAACGTGTGTGTCCCTAAGAATTTATACACTCATTTATAATCCTTTAATGGTTCCTCTTCATTACTAGCACACATGGCCGCTGCTGCTGCAGCAGTAAAACATGACAAAATACAAGTAGAAAGGCCTTTCCTCTCATTCTCTCAATGGGGAAAGATTGAAAAAGAAGGAAAGAAAGAATAACTTTTTACACAAAATATTTTCTGATACTTTTTCGTAGGGTAATAACAATTTTTTTCTTATAGACATAATATGATGCATTAAAAAGAGGAGAGTTCCGGTTAGCATTTTCTCGCGATTTAAAAAGCAAAGGAGTGTATGTAGCACCATAGTAGTAGTATGCATGAATGGATGGTAATGTAGTAGAAAGAAACCAAGGAGCAATGTGAAGGCTGTCATGAAAATTATTATCCTTCTCCCTCTCTGCCTCTCTCTTTCCATAGTACATATTCTCCTTTCTTCCATATTTAGTTTATTAGCACTAGCTTTACTTACTTGCTGCACGTGAACGTGAAAGAGTAAATGGAGGTAGGGAGCTATGTAAAACTTTCACATTTTCACAATAAATAGACAAGGTCTTTTATTCCATTTGCGGCATAGGCACAACTACTACTATGTACTTACTTTAGTGTGTAGTAGTATTTTTCTCCTATAAATGATTTTTTTTTTTCATTTTTCTCTACTCGATTTTTTCATTCTTACGAACGCGAGAGCAGTTCCCTCCTGGCATGCGATATGTAAATCATAACAACATTTTTCCAATAAAATTTACTTACAATGGATTTGTCTGCTTGCATGAGATTCAATTCGATTCTCATGTTTTTTCGGAAGGATCAAATTGTAATATGTAATGTAAGTAATGTATGAAATTTAGAAGAGAATATTTGTTTTGCATTTCGGGGGGATGAATGAATGGATGGAACTTCTGTAGTGGAATGATTACGAAGTAGCGTAGAATTATAAAGAGTTAGAAAGGAAAACGAGAGAGAACGTTTTTGATTGTACTTTATTTTTAGCTGACTTCATCAGCTTTTAAAAATATGAAAGGGGCTTGTTTTCCTCTTCTCTTTCTATCCCAATTTTTTTGCAACAACAGCGAAAAGATGAAAAAGGATTGGACTGCTGAACTGACTAGCTACTTAATCATTTTGTTGCAGTGCGGTGTGTGTGGTGGTGGTTGGTGGATATTGTAAATTGTCTACAAACCAGTAATGTAGTAGGTTGGCAGTAGCCGTACTAGTGCAAGAATAAAGTGCAACGTAACAACAATTGCAGAACTTCCACCAACTCATTCTCTTTCTCTCTTTATTTCCACCTAACTAGGTCCGCAAATAGTGGTACGGCATTACGTTTTTACTGTTTATATATGTATTTACATTTTCTTCTTCTCGCAGACAAAATTTACACCTAAAGCACAAGGACATCATGAAACATGAAAAAAGCTTATGCGAAGAAAAGCAGACAGAGTGGAAGAAAACCATATGAATTCCAAAAACAAATTTATTTATTTGTAACTTGCATTGCAAGGCATATAAAATTAAGTAAGAGATAGAATTCCGCTGACAAAGCAGTAGCATCATAAAAACGTAGGTTTAAAATCCCCAAAGTAGAGAATTGTTCGCTGTCTTTATATTAATAAGGGTAATTGCAATCTTGCATGGAGAATTTTAGATGAGAAGGAGAGTAAGTAGACGAAGAAAAAATATAATGCGATTCTCTACAAAAGAATGTTTTCAACGCAACAACGACAGTTGTTATGTTGTGGCTGTTGAAAGGGTTTCGCAGAAAAAGTACTTTTGCTTGTTTACTATACACACAGTAGGGAATAAAATAACGGTTATAGTAATGAATGATGAATGGAAGGAGATAAAGATTCTTTCTGTTAGAAACGACGGCAAAAGCAATAATGTTGGATGGGAAAGAATCTGTGTCCTTGCGCTGTCGTTGTTATTGTTGTTGTTGTTGCTGTTGTTGATAGGTATGACATTCTTCTTTGAAAAGTATAAGTCGCTCGCATAATAAGTAATATGCAGGCTATGTGATGAAGATGATGATGATGATGTACTTTCACTCGAAGCTTTGAAACTCTCCTTTGTAATATCGTTGGAAGTGAGATAAAAGTGGAGATGAAGAGGGAAGATGGAAAGAGGAAGAGTGAATGGAAGGAAGAAGAAGAAGAAATAATAATGACAATGGCCTAGATTTTTTATCATTGCTATTGCCGTCGCTGCTGCTGCTATTGCTTCTTCTTCTGTTGCCATAATTTGGAAGAAAGTGAAAAAAGAGCCTCTTCTCCTAGTCAAAAGTCGTAAGCAGAAACTAGTCAGGTCAACAATACATGGAATAGTTTTGGAGGAAAGAGGCAGAAGCAGTAACAGCGGCAGATCTAAAAAACGGAAGCTGCATAAACACAAGGAACCAAGCTCACTTAGTAAACTGGGTAGAGAGGGGAAAAGCATAGGAGTAGTGATGTGATTTAAAAGGGATTCATCTTTTCCTTCGTCATGACGGAGGAAACGAGAAAGAGGGAAAGGAAGCAAATAAGAAAAAAAGGAGAAAGGAATGGAAGGCTAGGGGAAGTATTACACGTATTATTATTAGATATGTATTTATGTATGGATATTTGTTACGTGAGTGAGGCATCGTAGTAGTAGTAGCAGCAGCAGTTATTATATTAGTAGGAAAGTCAGACCTTTCTTGCTCTCTTCATTCAAAGAGCTCCCAACTTGTGCCAGACCTTGGAAATTTTGTTCATGAAAACAGGCTGACCATGCTTCTTTTTGTAGTATAAAGTGTAATGGTAGAGCAATACACAAAGTAAAGATACGGGGAAAGTTTAGCTTCCACGAAGAAAAAGAAGGAATGAGCAGTATGTGTGTATGTATGGCGGTGGTGATATGATGGCAGTGTTGACGATGATGATGATGATGGCGAAAAAATGTAATTCATTGTATTACATTTTGAGTCGTTGAGAATTCAGCACTGGTCTGCAGTAACAGCAGTTGCAGCAGCCATTCCAATTTCCCATTCTCTCGTTCGTTTGTTTTCTCTTTCCGTTTTTTCTCTTCCCAAATGCCTCGGTCAACCTTACACGTTACGTTACGTCTGGCCTTGTGTGAGGGCTCCGTCATTCTGCACTGTCAAGCCAAGATTGCCAGAGTCAGCACTCCCATTCCATGTCGTCTTATCGTTAGTCCGTTTATGTAGAGAATGAATGTGCATCTTTCCTTCATCTTTTCTCCAGAGTAATCTGGCAGACTAGTTCCCAACAGCATGGGAAAAAATAAAAAGTTGAATGGAGAAGGAGAATAGGACGAAAGAAAATTTTTTATACAACACTTGTTTCAGCCCCACTTGCTTGCCAAGACTTGCTTAAGTGTGTACTTCTCTCTCTCTCTTTCTCTCTCTTTCAGCCTTAATGGCGATGAGTAGTAGTAGTATGACGCTTTTATTGAAGCACATGTTACCTACTTATTATTTCCTACTTCTCTTTCTCTCTCCTTTAGGTAAATATCCTTTCAAACGCTTTACTTCTTCCCAGTAAATGAATTTCCTTTTCAAAGATTCCTTCTTGGAACCTGGTGTTTGATCTCTTTAATTTCTCTTTTTCCATACTAAGCCTTGTTGTTTCCCGGAGAAATTGATTATTCCAAGACAGGTTTTAGGCCTTGAGTGAGCAGAATACATGCCTACAGTACTATTATTATTACAATTTCGAAGGAAATGCTACTACTACTACTGCTGCTGTATAAATCTGTTTTCTAGAAGCTACATTTTTGTTAGAAAATGACTTATTCAAGTTCTTTTTTCGGTCATTATCATTTCAAACACATGTTAATTCATGGTTGAGATGAGAAGGAAATCAATGAAAGCAACGAAAAACTATTTTGAAGAGTACTTACTTCTCTTTCTTTTTCGATACCGATAAAATTAATATTTATTGAAGCATGTATTTTTTTTTATTTGCACTCCTACACAGCTTTTTACACTTTAAAAGAGTTGTATTATTAATAAATTATTATTTATTTTGATTCGAATTAAATTGAACTATTACTTTATACTTACTATGAATCACTTTTATTAATACGCCTGAGAATTCAAACAACTTCCTTCCAATTTATTATATATCTGGCTACTTTCTTCGATTTCGGTTAAGTAAACAGACATCCACGCACACACGGTAAAACCTTTTCTTCAAATGTTAATGGTTAGTTTAACCGAAATTTTTCGCAAACTTGGAAAAGTAAATGAGCTTTGTTACATTTGCGATTTCATATACTACGTATAATTATTGTATTTTTTGCTAGCTAATAATAGTAAAGTTAGTGAAAGCGCAGAAATAAAATCGTAACGAAAAAGAAAAGCAAAGATCCTTTCTTTTTCTGTCTCCTTTTGTCATGCTATTTGGTTCTAACAACAACACCACCATGCACCACCACCAGTTTACCATCGAGCTTAATATTCCTCTTTTGTTTGTGATTCTCAAGGGAAATCACTTGTGAAAAAAGGAAAGGTTAAGCAATATTATTGTTCCTTTTTGTGTAACAGTCACACAATCATCATCATAAAACATCGCACTTGGTAAAAGGCGAACGAAGCTATAAATAGATTAATCAAATGAAAGACGGATTGATTGAGTTGTAGTCGTAGAAGGAGAAGAAGGAAGAGGAGGAGAAAATGGTCTTGTGTGAATAAAGTGAAGCTAAAATTTTTCATGCCTTATTTTATAGAAATTACCATAAAATATCAAATCTAAAACATCACTCATGATTTTCTTTTTTCTCTCTTTTTTTCTAGACCAACGCCAAAAATCGAAAACTGGGAGCAGTAGCTGCTGTGCAGGGTGCTGTATTTTATAACTGAAGAAATGTAAAGAAATATTATGTATTATCTTAAGTACTTTTTATTAGATTAATAGACTAGAATTGTGTATAAGCGTAAAAGTACGTACGTACGATATGATAATACTATGTATGATATGATATGATACCGATATATTGATACCACAGAAAAAAACTTATATGTAATGTAAAAACTACTACCTACCACCTCCACCACTATCATCACCACAACCACATTTAATCGGAAATATACCTTCTATAAAAAAATAATAAAATATCATCATTATCATCATTCATCTAGAAATTTTCAACAGATAAATAAGGATAGCTACAGGATAGTGAAATTATATTTAAATGTAAACTTGGAAAATATCTGGAATGTTATTACTACTACTATTATTACGGGGGAAAATGTAGAATGTTGATATATACCTACAGTTTTACTAAGAGAAAATTACACGTAAGTAAACGGAAAGAAACTTACCATTATATTATTATTATTACTATTACATGTTTCCGATGCATAATGTAATGTAATCAATTACTTTTACTTTTACTTACCTTCTATATAAATCTAATATCGCAAAGAGGATGTAGCTCTAGCTCTTATTATGCTTGTAGGAAAACAAAGTTAATTAAAAACATGATCTTCTTGTTCGTTATTTAGAAGAATGTCGTCCTCGTTCTCGTTGTCATACTCGTACTACTATTACTACTTCTACTACTGATCGTCGTACCGTACTCTTTTTTTTCTTTGTCGTATCTTTCAATCCGTAATAATTGCTGTTGTTAATGAAAAGAAGAATTTGTTTGTCTCTTTAGATAAGAGGAATATGGAGAAGAATTTTATTGTTCTCGATGTACTTGTAGTACTTGTTGTAAATAAAACTATTTTAAAACAAAATACCAAAAGGAGAGAAAAGATGATAGTAGGAGAACAAAAGGAAAGTTTCGTTTGTTGTTTGTGGATCGTTCATTTAGAAAAATTGACGTTTTTTAGGAAGCGATATACCAACAACAAATTAATCATAACTATTATGAGAAACGAAGGGCTTAATTCCTAATGAGATGATGATTTAAGCTTTTACTTATTATATAAAATATTACACGCGGTGAGTGAAACAAAAACATGGACAGGATTCCAAATCCTGATCATTTATTATTAATTATTATTATGATAAAATACCTGTGTGTATAAATCTGTAAACTAGTAACATTATAAATACCATTTTATGTAACACTATTACGTACATAATATTATACATAATTATGTTACAGTAATTAATATTATAATTAAATGTATTATGTAATCTTATTTTACATAAAAACTTTTATGTAACAACAAAAAAAGAATCTGTGTATTTGCAGAGTAGAAGCGTTTTTTCTGGAGAGGATAGTTGATTGATGTATTACCATATTATCAAAATAATAGTAATTTAGCTTACCTTTAAGAAAATACCATTTAAACGTGAACTTTATATACTACTCCTACTACTACTCTGTGTACTCTAACTAAAGTTAATTAAATCTTAGTTAGTTAAGTATATATGATAATAATGATGATGATAATCATTCTTTGTTCTCTTTTTAAAAAAAACAAAACGTTTGAGTCAATAGAGAGAAGAGGAAGAGGAGATGATGACGTAATTTTCAAATGAGTGATTCTCCATAAACGTTGCTTCTTTCTTGTTACTACGATAAACTAGTATTTTATCTTTACCTATCCAAAAACAAACCAACTGTAACCATTTTATATCCCTTCCCGCATGAAACGAAGCTTCAGAAATTGTTAAAATAATAATATGTAGTAGACTACAAAAATGTACGACGATGATAGACAATGCAATTTTAATTTTAACAAACGTCATAAAAATCAATGTCAATCTCATAATTACCGTAATAATAATAATAATTCTTCTACAATTAATCAAACATTATTACTTACATTAAACTTGTAGATTTTGAAATAGCAAAACAAAGTTGCATGTATTTGAGAAGAAATCATTTTTAATTAAGTTTAATAACTCTTAACTTATATATCTACCAAATCATAATAATAATAACAACAACTGCTGTTACTGCGGTGTAAAACTATTGTACGAATTAAAGAAAACTTATGCTGATATCATCATCATCAAATTATTACTGTGTTTACTATTTAAACTTTTAAAATATTGTCTGGGTTGAATGATTTTACCTATTACTATCTAATAGGGTACCTACTACATATATTACATTTACCTATATGTCGTGTAAGTCTAGAAGACTCCTTAAATTAAATTTTTCCCTTTTGGCCATAAAAATGATGCTACTTGGATTGCTGGGAAATGTAAAGAATGAATTTGCCAATACATACAAATAATAATGTTTAAAATATTTACGAAAAATGGGAGGTTTAAAACGGCTATTCTTTTATCTGTACGTAAAATCAAAGTTACAAAAAGGATTTTTACGCTACGCAGGTCGCTGTACTACTGTATGTTAACGCAGAATAAGCACATCGTTTTCATAAACAGGATAAAACTATTTAAAAAATAAACTTGGGCGAACTCACTCAGTCATTTCATGATAACGATAACAAATGAATATTATTATCTCGATTTACTAAAAAAAGCAGGTCTTGAAGCGTTGATAGTTTTTAATAACTCAAAATCCAGAATACAAACAAAAACTAATTCTAATAATTTAATTTTAAAAAACCGAACCGAAAATATCAGCATTGGCCATTATTGATTATTAAATTAACAAAAGAATTGAGCGGAAAGTGATCAGAATCAGGTGACAAGTCCACGCCTTCCAGAAATAAAAACGCGTAATTTATTATATTATTGATGCTATGATGATGACGGGAAAATAATTTTGAATGAAATTTCGTCGCACGCACGCAACGCATGCAATCATTCATTCATGTCCAAAACCCAGAAAAATATTTTTAACAGACCAAACACTTTGACGGATGTATAAGGTAAAACAAATAATATTTGACGAAGAAAGGGAATTAGTTTATACTTTTGAAGATCTGGTAATAAATCAATATAAACAATTAGTGAGCATTGGTGGGCTATCCTAGAAACAAACCCGAGTACAGCAGTAACATTTCATCACTTTTAACAATCTTTTAGATCTAACAGAAAAGCTAATAGAATGAATGGATAAAGTGATTATTCTTTACATTTTAATGGTGGTCGACCACCGCCCATTGTGTTATGAAACCTGTAGTGACTGATTGGTGTATGTATCACGCTAATGTTGATTGATTGCAGTTTTCAAGTAGAAAACTGAACGTAGAAGATTTGAAAGTACGAGTGCTGAGTCAGTAGCTTCATTTCTTTTTTTATCAGATACAAAGACGCAAAAATGCAATTTAAGTTTCCACAAACTCAAACTACATTAATTTTAAAATTCTGTTTTTTAATTGCTTGATTAACTAATGAACTGAGATATATTAAGATATTATTATGAAAGCAACTTTTGGGAAAATGAAGCTTAAAAGTATAAACGCAAATACATAAATATTATTGCAAACTTATTATTATTAATTAATAAACATTTTTTACTAAAAATCAGTCAATTTTTCGAGTAGTGGAAGAAGAGAGGCAGTTACTTATACTTTAATTTTATCAAAGAAATGAGAAAAAAATAAGTTTGTTTATTTCCTTCTTTGTTTAAATTTTAAAATTTGATGATGTTTAGCAAGATTCAGCTTCTTATAAACACAATTATAATTTTTCACAGTATTTACTTCCGTCAATAAGATAAATAAAATTAATTTGTATTGTATCATCATCAATCATCATGAGTAAGCAGTAAACAAACATAATATTATTATGGATTATGAATTTAATACAAAGCTAAGATCCTAACACGTAGTGATATGTTTGCAATTTTTTGCAGTGTTTGCTACTCGCAAAAGAATAGTTGTAATAAAAATGGATTTTGTTTTGTTTTGTTCATTTACTTCCTGCGACTATACATAGTTTTAAAGGTGATGATGATTATTATTTTTGGTCTAATTAAGGAAAATAAAATAATAATTTGCAAAATGTATGTGTATGATGCAGATGATAATGACTTAGCGGTTACGACAAATAACATGATTGATA
Organism: Lepidocyrtus cf. sotoi NNG-2020; assembly: GCA_027744475.1. Classification (NCBI taxonomy): domain Eukaryota; kingdom Metazoa; phylum Arthropoda; class Collembola; order Entomobryomorpha; family Entomobryidae; genus Lepidocyrtus; species Lepidocyrtus cf. sotoi NNG-2020. Next base: position 1,369 of record JAHZNJ010002895.1, on the reverse strand, counting down.
AAAATGTATATTAAGTAAGTAAAATATATGTGTAGGTATGTAATGTATGTAACAGTTAGTATTAGATTACTACTACAATACTTAAACGATGATTAACGTAAATGATTTAAGAAATCTTCTGATTTTTTTCTTATTTAATTCAACAAATCTTTAATGGAGAAGGAAGGAGGAGGAAATTGAGGTGAGACGAGCGATGATGATATAGCAAAAAAGTGTGAAGGAAAATCCAATGTGTAGAGTGTAAAAAACGCAAAACAAACGAAATGTTACTAAACTAAATAAACGCGCGTTGGATTTTTATTATTGTAATTATTATTATGATAATAATGATGATGATTATGATGATTTTTAATTTTTAATAAAAATAAACTTCTTGTCGCTTGCGTAAATCAACAAGAAAAAACCGAAAAAGTTAAATTGATTGTTGAATTTGTCCACCTGTTTGCATTGATTTTGTTTCGGCATAATATTTGCATTTTAACATCTTTGTTAGCTTCACGAAATTAGCTGGCCATCTGCCTTAACCTTAGACATCGTGTTTATCGCTTTCACGCAATCAATTCTACCGTGGCCGTACATATTGTTAGGCTTCTGGGTGAAGGAAGTTGACCCACACGTTTGTTTCGGATCTTTAAGTGAGGATGGAGGTACACATGATTGAGTTAATATTGTGCGTATCTGTTGGGGGGTCAATCCCTTGTTTATGCCCATCATTAATGCAGCAGTCCCAGTTACATGCGGAGTTGCCATGCCTAGAAGAAAAAAATGGGCCACTTGTATTACATATAAAACGCACAATATTTTTAAAATGGCTATGATGTCCTGTGCTGCTTTACTTGTTCCAGAAAGACTTTTATATGCGTTAGTGGCCGTGAACCATGCTGACAGTACTGCAGAACCGGGGGCACACACCGTTGGGTTTACACTTCCACTCTGGGTTTCTCCACGACTACTGAAATCAGATAGACTGTCAGTATTAGTTGTGGAACCGACACTGCATCCAACATTTGAAAAATCTGCTGGAGAACCAACTGTTTTGCACGATGGACCTAATAATTGATTTCAAAGTAAGTAATCTGGTTGAGCAATATTAATCTTAATTTCCCCAAATACCTTCATTTCCTGCAGCAAAAACTGAAAAAATATTCTGAGTTTGCCATCCTTGTATGACATCTTCATATGTTGTAGTCGTGTCATGCGGTCCGCCCCAAGAATTTGAGCAGATATTTGGTCCCTGTTCACTTACAAATTGACAGCACTGATTCAAAGCATTTTCTGGACAAGACCCGTCCTTATCACAAGCTTTGCAATGTACCGTTTTGACTCCTGGTGCCACTCCGACTCCATTGTTACCCGCGATTATTCCAGT
>JAHZNJ010002894.1:0-16985 GCA_027744475.1 Lepidocyrtus cf. sotoi NNG-2020 | reverse complement strand
TAAATACAGTGAAAGCTTTTTTGTTGTCTTTCCCCAAAGCTAGCTCCTGTCACTCTGCATTGATGATGATGATGGTGTGGTGTGTGTAAGTAAGCAAGAGAAAGTTTAGAGGAAGTAGAGAGAGAGAGAATGAGAGGAAGATGAATGACAAAGATTAGCGAGGGCGAGTTTTTTCCATGTTTTGCATTATAAACAAAAAATACTAACTAAACTAGGTTAGAGAGAGAGAAGAGAAGTTAAAACCGTAAATAATTAATAACAACAAAAACAGTCTTTCCTCTCTCTCGTATAATCGTCGTATACGTTGTGGGAAAACTGATCCCTGATCATCATGATTAGTAAGTATCGTTTCTATAATTATTTCGACTTTAAATGGTTTCTTATTTGTACAAAAAAATAATTAGATATTTTATTTACCTTGTGCAATTTCAAACATCTATAATATTGCAAGCTCCGGCTTGGTGGTAGAATAAAAAAATATTATTTTATGCGACTCATCATCATCATCATCGTTCTCTTGTCCTTGATTTTTGTGGAACTTGAAAAGGTGAAGTGAAGTGATCACTTGAAGAAAGAGAGAAGGAGAAGCCATGATAAAGCCATTTTATTGCAGATATTATTATTCATTTCCTTTTTCACACTCTCTGGCTTGGCTGTACTTGAATGAGCTTGATTTCTTAAAAACAACGAAAGAATGGAAAGGAAAAGGAAAAATTAACTACCTAATTTGGTTTATCTATAATATTTATATCTTGCGTTAATTTCTTTATGTGGTTAAACAAAAAATCACTTATTATTACTAGATTGGAGATCTAGCTATGCGATTAGTCTGTTTGTCCGTCTTTCTGTCTGTCGTAGCTCTAACAGTCTTAAACGCATGCGTGGCGCGGGTAGCAAAATAAGCGTTATTACTTATGTCAAAAGATTCGTTTTGCTCCGATGCAATCTAGTATTTTTCCACCGTTTGCCTTGCAAGCGTTTATTAACTGAACGTGATAAACAATACAATAAATATACATCTATATATACCAAAACCTATTTCGCCACTAAGAAGATGTTTTTTACATATTATTATCGAAGAATCAATTTTAAAAATACTTCTAAAAAACTCTACTATTTTTTACCTTGTCACATTCCAACCTGGTCCTCCTTTCACTTTGTTCTTTAATCTAAAAAACGGTTAACGTTAACGTAAAAAAAACGTTAAAATGCTTCAATTTTAACTGTATTGCAGTTGCACAAAATTTCAACTGGTTTTCAATTTAATGAAATAATTTAATTTAATATCGAAGAAGCACGAAACCAATTAAACAAACAAACAAACATTATTATGAACAAACAATAGTTTTCCTTTTAGTATTCTATACAATAACTTACGTGAAAAGCTAGTAAAGTAAAAGTAAAGCTCCATTGCCTTTCTCTTCCAAACTAAAACTGCAACTGCAACTGGAATTCAGCTCGTACTCGTTGTCGTGCGGTGCGTTCCTTTCTTGAAGCTGTAAAAAACCCACGAAAACGAAATAAAATCCACAGCTCTTCCTCGAGCCTCGTTTGTTCGTTCGTTATGTTTGCTGAATATCTGCGCGCCGCATCTTATGAAATATACTCTCTTATGCTGCGGCGCTGCTATAATTTTAAAAAAGAAGCGCCGAATTGCAAGCTAATAGCATTATATAATTACAATTCATAGTTTGTTATTGCAGTCAAAATTATGTCGTGTCACTACTTCCTACACGTCGTAAGTGACCAACAGTTTTTTCACAACTTTCACTTCCGGCAGTAGACTGGAACCTTTGGACTGGAAGATCGTGAAAGAGGGTAAGAGAAAGAGAGAGAGGAGTAGTCCAACTTCAAAGAAAAACAACAAAAAATTTTTTTTAGTCATTCGTTTTTTTCTCTCACGAAAATAAACTCTTTTAAGCTTTACAATATTGGCAAGAATTGACAAAAAATTATGATGACGCGACGCAACGCAGAAAGATGCTTTTACAGATATAATATTATTTCATCCTCAAGAATTACAAATAAACTATTTCTTGTCTTTTTTATTATTGGTGGAAGGAAGGATTCAAGGGAAGGAAAAGTATCTTCATCTTGAATGCTAATTTACTGTACAGTTAATAATAAGTTATAGCCAAAAGCAGACGACGAAGCGATGATGATGCGACTATTCTTTTCTTTTCTGGTAAAAGTAAAAGTAAGTAAAAATAACTTTTTATTAACTTCTTTCTCTTTTTCTCGCTATCTCTGCTGCTTGTTTGTGACATCCATCTTGTCAATTTTATTTTTTACTTCCAAGTCCAGAGTCCAGAGCTGAACCATGCCAAGCCAAGCAAACCAGAGTTCTTCTTTCAAGTCACGTATTCCACTAAATCAATGTGGTGGTCCAGTCCGGTCCGGTGGTGGTTTGGTTTCGTTGGATTCAGCTCTTCAGTCAGAGTCAGTCTGTGTGTGCTTTATACTTTATACTTGTTAGTTTTTCTACTTGCTGGACTTAGACGTACAATTAGACTTGGACTTCACTTTCCAGTCTAGTCCAGTCCAGAGTCCAGAGAGTCCAGCTGAACTTTCTCTTTTTACAAATGATGAGCTGAGCTGATGTGATACTGATGTGGGTGGATGATAATAGTATTATTACGTGAGCATGGACACGGAGGATCGGTTGATGATGATGATGACGACCATAGATCTAGACCACCACCACCACCGTAATATTATTATTATTATCTTTTCTCCCCACTTCCCACATATTATATATAAAATATTTTTTCTTCTGAGAGAAAACAAAAGCGATAGTAAAAAAAGTATTTACTACGAAGTCCAGTCCAAGTCCGAATCTATCCAGAAACCCAAACTTTTTCTCTCTTCTTTTTCTTCCCTCTGGTAAAAAAAAATTGAGAGACGAGACGTGCATGTATGTGCTCGAGAGGGAAAAGCAGCAGATACTTTACGGTCGACTTTACGTCTGGTGCGGCGGTGGTGTGGTTGTCGTTGGAAAAAAGAAGATACTTTTACGTTACAGTTACTACGTTACGTCTAGAACTTTTTCTAATGTTTTATGATGATAATAATGATGATGATGATGATGATGATGATGATGATGATAGGGCTTTACTAATCGCTCCTGAAAAAGTTACTTTTTTTCCTTGTCTCATCATCTTATATCTTATCTTATCTTATGTGATGTAGTTTCTGTCAAAACTTCTTACTTTGTCGTCCACCCACCCACTCATATATACACTAAATAAATGCTTCAACTATAATCATGATGATGATGAAGATGAACCCAAACCAGAGAGATAGAAAGGAAAACAAATTCTTGTTCAAATTTTTTTTTCATTTAAGTTTTTTTACATAAAATATATGACACGAAATTTTTTGTTTCTTCCATTACTTCACGACTAACTGTGCGGCGCATAAATAATACGCAATGCTGGGTGACGGGTGAGTAATAATTGGGAGCTAGCTGTGAAAGCAACGGCAACGGCAACATCATTTAAGCATTTATGCAGCCAAGCCATACAAAAAATATTTTTGTAAGAAAGTAGGACAGCAACAGCATAATGCTTTTAAATAGTAGCAGCAACGCAAAACGCAGCGCAACGCAACGAGAGAAAAAATCTCTATTATTTTTCCGTAATATTTTTTTCCTTCAATTTCTGTACGTGTGCCGGTGGTGATGGGTGATGATGATGATGATGATGATGGTGAAAATAGTGGAGAAGAGGAGAAGAAAGAAATCATACAAAGCAGACAACTACTTACTTTACTAACTAGGTTTGGTTTGGATTTGTTACAAATGAGAGAGAGAGAGAGACTGAGGCATGAATGAGGATAAAAGTGAAAACGTGATTCTGATTCGTCGTCTAGAAATATTTGTACGTCGTCGGGAAATATTGATAAGTGGATAGTAAGTATTACGAAACGGCGAAACTAAACTAAACCAAGAAGAAATATTATTTTGTTGGCGTTGGCGTTGGCATGGCTAAAAAAACTGGGCAGCAGCAGATAAACTAAAAATGGATTTAAAGAGACTGGACAGGACAGGACAGGACGTAGGAAGAAGAACTGGACACAAATATCATTACAATCATCATCAATACAAGAGGGAAAAATTACTCGCCTCGCCTCTGTCGCCTCTTCTGCCGCCTAGGACTCAAGACAAACGCTACAACGAAGTCGTCGTCGTTATTGAGACAAGTTATTGAGACGCTTATGGGGATTACAAATGACAAGAGAGAGAGAGAGAGAGAGAGAAGAAATAGAATAAAAGTATACGAAACGAATTTGGGCTTTACTTTAACTTTATACTTTCTTTCTTCACTAAACCAGAGAACCGATGATGATGATGAGCACTTATAAAGTAATATTAAAAAAGTATAAAAAACAAAAATATAAAAAACAAAATAAATAAATACATTTTTACTTTACAATATTACGTAATGTATGACAGTCTCGTTCTGGGGTTACTTTATACACTTCCTATTTTTTTCTTATTCTCCTTTTCCTTATCATTTTTCCTCCTTCTTTTTCTTTATTCCTCTTCCCAGCAAAAAAAGTTTTTCTTCGTTTCGTTTTCGTTCCGTTATGGATTGTTGTGGATTTGGATGTGGTGGTGGATGGCAGTGTGCATCCTTTTCTATTTTGTTCCGCTTACTTACTTTTACTTACTTAAACTTAGGAGGAATACGAGACAGAGAGAAAATTCTGCTTTCATAGAAAGAAAGTTTAAGTTTAGCATAGAAAAAAAAGAAAGCCATTAGGTATGTATATACGATATATGGAATGGAACTGACTCAATATAATATGGAAATGGAACTATTATATGAATATTATCGGTGCTGGTGTGCGTGGTGAAGGTTGTATTATTTTACTTATTAAAAAACGAAGAACGACAACGAGCCAACAAAACCATACATAGTACCAGCAAGAGCAAGCCAAAGACTAAAACTAAAAGACGACAACAACGACGACGACGAATACAACGACAACGTAACGGTGGAAGAAGTCATCCATCCATTGATTCTGGCTTTGTGCCACATATCAACATAACATAACATCATCATCATCATCAAAAAGGCCATCCAAAATCCAAGCTCTATGCAGAAAATACTACAAGACAAGACAAGCCGAAATAAACAACAATGATTATTCCTTTAAAAAAATACGCCTCCAATATAAAAATTGAATTTAAAATTGAAGATAATTTTTTAAAATTTAAAAAAAATATACCTTCAACGAACGAACGAGTACTTAAAAATGTATTTGAATTTATGTAATAAAAATTTTCAATTCTAACGAAGAATATTATAGAAAAGATCCATATTATTATTATTATTATTGCTTTTTTAAGAGCTTAGCAGAAGAACGGGAGTATGTTAACCCTGTTAGTTCCAACCCTTTTACGTTCATAGTCGGCAGAGGAGGATTAAAAATTAAAATTGTTCTCGCTCCACCACCCACCAATCTACCCACCTCATCATCATCACTTTTGACTTCACTTCACCTCCACACTACGTACACGCCAAAGCGATTGCTTTCAGGTCGTCATATCATAATAATCGTAACCGTAACATTGAATTTAACGATCAAATCAACAGCAACGCGCAACGGCACCAGCAACGCCAGCAGCAGTAGCAGCAGCAGCAGCAGCAAACAACAAAAAATAACTTCCAACTTCTGGTTAAGGTACTTAATAGATTAGTTTGTGTGTGTGTGTGTTTATTAAACATTTTGAGAAGCTTTTAACAAACATTTAAAAAAAATCCTTTCGGGGATTCTGAATTCTTCTGTGAGTCATCAACAACATTAACACTAAAAAGCATCTTCTTCTTCTTCTTCTTCTTCTTTTCAGCTTAACAAATAGCCCCACCTACTTATTAATGCTAAACGATCGCGATGATGCCATAAGGACATAATAATCATATCATAACTGATAACATGACACGACCTCCTCCTCACAATAACAATAAAAATAATAATTTTATAGCGACTTTAGTTCACCCCTTGGCCTGTGGCTTACGGGTTACCTTTTACAATATTGCAATAAATGGCAGAGCATCGCATCATCGCAGATCCACAACAAAGGAAATGAAAAAATTTATGGAATGGTGGCAGTGGTGTGAAATTGGAATTGGATACTGCCGACGCAGACTTCTTCTTTCTATTTCTAGGTTTATTATGATTATTATTATTATTATTATTATGATCCTGTGTGTGAATGACAATGATACTTACTTATATATTCTTCACCAGCTCCATCATTTTTTTTACAATGTAATGTAAAATTGTGCAGGAGGAGAACAACAGAGAAGGACAAGGAGGGGAGTATCTGCGGATCTTGATCTGGATCATGTTGCCTATTAACGATTTAGTACTGTGACTGTGAAGTGAGCTGACAACAACAACAACAACAACAACACCACCACAAAAAAACAGGAAGAAATTTAATATTTTTGATCTTTTTCATACTAAGCGAAACGCGACATATGACACGAAATAGTAAAAAAAATGGGAATAAAAAGCAAAAGGTGTGTGGAAGAGCAAAACCGTTAAACCGTTTTTATCTTTTTAACGACCACCACCACCCTCACCAATAAACGGCAATAACATAACGCCAAAGGTGAGAAAAGTACATTAAAGGAGTAAACAGAAACAAGAGGAGAAAGAGAGAGAATTAACTTTTTTTCTGTGTGGAATTAAGCACACACTTACACACGCCAGGTGATAATGATGATGATCTAGTTAAGTGAGTACGTATGAAGTAAGTAAGTATCGTGTACAAACGATGCAATGTTTCCGCAAAACAGGCACAGCAATAGCAATTTAATGTTTTGTTGGGTTGTTGTGTTGTTGCAACGGATATTACATAAGAAAATACATAAATACGGTTATGTACAAAATGGAAACAGGATCGTCACACACGTGTCTCGAACACACACACACACACACATCGAATCATCTTCCTCTTTTCTTATATCCGTCCGTCCGTATCTGGCTTATATTTTTTAGTCATAGTCATTGTCATGATGTTGTACAATTTCCTTTTTCAATTTTTAAAACTCTGCAACTCTGCAACTCTGCAACTCTGAATCGAAAATTTACAATCAAAAGGAATTTGCTTTTATAAGTTGGAAGAATTTTGAAGACGGTTTTGTTAAAAGCAGCAGCAGCAATTCAAGTAAAAAGCACTTTTATTTTTACTGTTTTACCTGAGCTTTTTAAATTTAACTTCCCAATCAATCCCAATACTAAAAATAAGTGAGTTGATTGAAAAATTCTCGAAAACGTTTTGAGGAATGTCTCTCTGGCTACTTAAAAAAATTATGGAGGGAAATGAGAATCCTGTGGAAAAGTGGAAATTACTTCAAAATTTGATTTGATCCTCAAACAAACTCAACAAAAATATTTTTCTTCTTTTCTTATATTATTCGTACGTAAATATATAATATACAATAAAAACGTATATTGGTTCGTACAGGTAAAATAAAATAAAAATAAAAAACTGTGTCTGTATAAACATTGATTCTGATTTAGTTCGCTCTGGAATGAACAAATCAATGTAGAAAAAAAATCCTTAAACGTGACGTAAACTGAAGCTTATATATAAAGTAGAATAAATATGTTGTTGGTTATTATTATTAATATTATTATTGGTAGTAAAAATGTTCACTTCACGGTTTTGCTCTCATCGCCTTTCCCTCCTTCTTAAAATACTTCCACCATACCACAGCTTCCCATTTCCTTCGCCAAAAGAACTAAAAAATAAAGAAAAGGGAAAGGAAAAAAACTTTTTTACGGGGTTGTAACTTCTAACGTAACTTGTAAAGCAACGGAATAGTAAAAACTTAAATATAAGGATTCATGTCGTGTTGAGTTTTCTGCACAAGAAGAAAGCCAATGTAATGTAATGCAATGCAATGCAATGGCAGCGGAAATACAGGAAATGAAAGAAAAAAAGGCGAGCGAGGAGCGAGGAGAAGGGCGAAGAAGAAGCCAAATAATCCAAGGCAAAGCCAAAATCCAAGTGAAAGTCTGCCTGCCTGACACAGAAAAAAATACTCATAGCAGCAGCACAGTTAATGTTAGGGCTTCTTCCTATTCTCCCGTTTTTCTTCACTACCACCACCACCACCACCACCACCGTCGCCGTTCAAGTTTTTCTTCTGCTGCTGCTGCTGCCTTTACTTTTACTTTGCTTCATTTTGTGTGGAATAAAGTTTCACGGTTTGGAAGAAAACTGGCTCATTCCTCCGTAGGAAGAGTTTGCGGTTGGTTGTTGCGTGCGTTAGTGCTGCTGTGTGCGAGGATGTTTCTCTCTTCTAGCAGCATTCAACCCTTCCATTCAACATTCAACTACCACAGCACCAACCACTCCAATAAAAACACCCTCCTCCGTGTTGTGTTTTTTTTTGCTTTTGCTCTCCTTTCGAATTGGTGATGAAAATAATAATTCTTCTGCAAAAGTTATAAGCCATATAGCTTAAATTTAGCTGAAGCAAAGTTATTATGTATGATCATCAGTAGCAAAATAGTTTATTCTGGGTTCATTCTTCTTCATGATTTTTTTAGCGATTGAATTTGAAAAGGGTTGAGATTTACACAAAAAAAAATGTGTTGTGCTCCTCGCGAAGTCTTTTTGCAATTTTTTTGGTCGTGTCAATACAAACAAATCTGCTGCTGTTGGTGCTGCAATTGCAAATGTGCTAACTAAGTGCGTATAAAAAAAGAACAAAAATTACTATAACCAAATATTTATATAGCAAAAATCTCATCATTCTCCAAAATAAACTTTCTTCTTCAAAATTAAGATTCATTCAGTTCAGTTTTTTAAAAAGGAGATTTTAAAAAAAGATAAAATTTAAAACCTTAAATTTATGATTGAATACATAATAAATACATTTATCCTTCCTCTTTATTTTTTAATGGGAAAAAGGTTGTACTGTGTGAATAAAAGGCTTTTTGAGCATAAAATTTCCCTTTCATCTTCTTCCATTTTACATCCCTTAGAATTTTCTATGAAATAAGTGGCTCACGTGAAGAAGATGAAGAAGAACTTTATTCAACTTCCGGAAATAAAAAGTAAAAATAAAAATTTAAGCAAGCTAAGTGAGTGAGTGAGTCAAAGTGAAGTAAAACAGACGACGACACAGAACATGAAAAACTCTAAAAAACCGTTTGTTCTTTTTCTTCTTCTTCTTCAATACTTAATCCAAATCCTTTTACTTACATTTTATACATTTCCCGTTCAAACAGAAAATGTTCCGGATTTGAATTGAAACGAAACGAAAAATGAAAGGACTTCCTTCCTCTTTAAAAAGCGAGTGATTTTTTCAGTGCAGTAATAGTGGTGGTGGTGAAAAAAATCCACCCAACAACTTTTTTCCTGTCCTCGATCACCATCGTCATCATCAACTGCGACTAACTCGACAAACAACTTCCAGACTTTGAAAGAGAGAAACGGAAACAGAGGAACGAACAACGCAAACGGATGAATATTTTTTATGTGGCTTGGCTTTTTGAAAAAAAAAATATAAAAAACGGAAGATCAAGGACAAGAATAAGAAGATACGTAAAAATTTGAACAATCATCATCATCATCGACAACGTGGAAGTTGTATATAAAGTACAAAAATAAAAGTTCAAAGAGGACAAAATATTTTTTTGAGAGTTTTTGAGAAGAAAGAGTAAAAAGGGTTGTTCTGTTCTGTTCGGGATCTGCGTCTTCTTCTACTTTTTTTCCAAAAGGCTTTTAAGTGGTTTCTGTTATCCTAAATTGCAAGAACTTTATTGATGTAGAAAAAATATATTCTACTTTTCAAAAAAGTAAAGAACAGAGAAATTTGTGAAGTTTTGCCGGTTTTTTTTGGTAGCAAGTTTTTTTTTGTATTGCGTTTGCATTTTGGAGGAATAATCTCGTAGTAGAATATTGAATAGAAGGGAGGAGGGTTGGTTAGTTGGGAAAGAAAAGAGTGCGAGTGCTACATGCTGACTCAATTACGTTGCCTCCAAAAATTTTTTGCTATTAAGTATTCCTCATCATCGCCTTCATGCATTTACATTGGTGCTGTACGATTATTGCGATTTACTGATGATGAGAAAAACATAATAATAAGTTTTAAAGACACATTAAAAATGTCTTCGATAATAATAATGAATATTATTACAAAAGCGGAAGTAATAAGGAAGGAAAAAAGTGTGATAAAAGTAATTTGAAAAATTCTCAAGCTGTTTTCAACAAATTACTTTACGAGTAATCACCAGCCTCGTTGTTCTATCCTGAATTCCTGAATTCGTCTAAACAAAAGATTTCTCCTTTCGGAACAAGAACAAGAACAAAAAGAATAAGAAAAACGAAAAGAAACGGTCGCAGCGGTGCGTGGCAGCATCGGAAAAAAACAAAAAACAATGTCAAATAAAAAAAACACAGCATCACCGATTTATGATTCATGATGACGACGACAATAAAGATGTTTCCCATGAGGAGGAGGAGGCGGATGAGTCAGTCAGAACAACAAAGAGAATGACTCGAGTGACAGGAATTTTTAGGAAATAAATATTTTTTAGGAAGAGCGAGCGCAGCGCAACAACAACATCAACAGTGACGGTGAAAACAGTCAATCTTCGATTCCCACAGGAGGAGTACTCACCCATTCAGCCGTCATCATCATTGTTGTCGAATTTCTATTGTTTATTTATTTCTATTGCTTTCCATGACAAGACGACGACATGACATCATCAACGTTGGTCTCCGTCGCGTCGCCCAGCTGCTGCTGCTGCTGTTGTTTTATTAACAATAAATAAAAATCTGATACTTTGTCTTGTCGCAATCAAAAGAGAAAAAAAACAGCAAAAGAAGAAAAAAAACTTCGAAGTAAAGATAAGTTGAAATTCAAAAACTTTTTTGTTTTTGGTTTTTGGAGTTTTGTTTTGTGTGAAAAGAGCGGAATAAGGAAGGAAAGAAGAAAAGAAAGTGAACAATTTTTAATGTGCTTTTTACTTAACTTTACACAGCAGAACAGCGTCAGACATCAGATAAGTATCTTCACCATCTCATAACATCATCATCATCATCATCAGGATAATATCATCATCGTTGAAAATAAGTAAAATAGTGAGTGAGAGTGAAACAGTGAGAGTTTTTTTTCGGGTTAAAAAGTTTTTAAAAAATTTTCTGTAGGCAAGAATAAGATGAAAAGGAGGAGAAGCAGGTGAAAAAACAAAAAAAACAGAAAACTTCTGGAAGAATCATCTGATCTTGTTGATGTGATGATGATGTGAAGGAGGAGGAGGATATTAGCATAATATAGGTAACCGTAGTAAGTAGTAACCGTGTAACCTCGTTAAAAATAGATTACCGTTACCAACCATTCACTCACCCACCACGCGCGCACCCACTACATAATAATAATAATAAACTAACGCATTTCCTCTGTAAATACGTTTTACATCAACATCAACTCAAACAACTTATAGAGAGAAAAAAAAGAAATTTTTCAAAAAAAATTTACTCTTTTACAAGCACAATGCTGCTGCTGTTTCTGTTTCCTTCCATTTCCTGTGCTGCGATGTTGTGTTTTGTGATGTGTTGTGTTGAACAGAAGAAATCTCTGCTGAAATCTGAACTGAACTGAAACCGAAACCCAATAGAAATAGAAAGGAACTTCTTAAGCCAATCGAAGCCAAGCCAAGTCTCTGTTTTTTTGTTCCTTTTCTTCTTCCTGTTCCCCTTCCAGAAAAGTTTGGAGTGGAGAGAGAGAAAGAGAGAGAAGAGCCGGCTGCTGTCAGTTTAAGTGTCGTTTTGGTCACAATCCAAATCCTCGACTCTTCTTTCTCATCGAGCAGAAGAAAACTAGGACTAGTAAAGTGAGCAGCACAACTTTCTCTTCTTTCTCTTCTTCTTCCGGTGCTCCGGTGTTTCACTGCCTATCTATCTCTTAACCTATCTCTGACAAGCATCAGATTTATTAAGAAACAATCATGCTACTCATCGCCACCACCACCACCACAAACACCGATAATTTACCTTGACTGACGACTTATATAGTTGCCAAAAACTTTTTTTCACTCTCAAGAAGCATCCTCGTCCTCATTCACTCGAGAACCGGATCAGTTTCTAATTTTTTCCTCTGAAAGAAAAAAGAAAAGAAGCTTTCTTTTTTCCTTTACCTTTTTTGCCTTTGTCTTTGCCAACTGCTAAGAGCCAAGTACACACTCGAACTCGCCGAACAGGAACAAGCCATAAAAAGCCATAAGCCGTTTACAGTTTCGTTTCCGTCTTTTCTTTCTTGTACGTAAGAGATTTAAGCTTCTTCTTCTACTTCAAGATTCTTCTCAAGATTTAAAATAAATAGCTTCCGGTTCTCATCATCATTCAAGAAGAAGAAGAAATAGAAAAGAAAGAAGATAATATTTTATCCAGCTTAACTTTTTTTACTTACATTCACATCAGTTACGCACTTGCTTTACTTAACATTGTGAAGAAGAAGTCTGTAGCTTTTTGCTATGTAAACATCATAATAGCGGCGCGGCAGCAGGAGCTGCAGCACCTTTTCATTTTTTATACAATGAGACTTCTCCTCCTCCACTATTCTTCTTCCCTCCATCTTCTTCCACTTCTGCTCCTGCTCTACTTCAGTTTTCAAGAGAATAAGGAAGTCTACTCTCTCCCACAAGTTATACGGATAGGTAAGAAGAATAAAAATAAGTATATTATATCAGAAGAATCGATTTTTATAATTTCCGCTTTATTTTATTACATATTTCTTCATATAATTTAATTTAGTATTTGGTTCATATTTTTGCAAACGGACAACCTTTCATATAAAAAAATGAGTAGCAGCAGCGTGAGCATAAGCAAAAATAATAAACGCTTGCAAAGCAAACGGTGGAAAAACTAGATCGGAGCACAACAAAATTTTAATTCGTGTGGTGCCAAGTGTCAACCGATCTCGTTGGAAAACAATAGTTTTCCTACCGAGGGTATAAAGACTGTCTATACCAAATTTCATTGAAATCGGTCATAGCGTTCGACAGTTAGAGCACCAACGGACGGACAGACAGACGGACGAAAAAACAGACTGACCACATAACTAGATCTTTTATCTAGTAATAATACCCAATTCACATAAAGCCCTTTAAGCAAGGCAGCTATTGTTATCATTCATTAAATATACAATGAAATACAAAAAGGTTTTCTTTTGTTTTCGAACCCTTAATTTTAATAACAAAGCCATGTTGAAAAATGCAGTTAAATGGCAATGTAAACCTTATGGAGCGCATGAGCTTCGAATTTTCACTCGGTACGCTGGCAGCGTTCAACCGATTTCGCTGAAAGAAATAGGCTTCCTACCGAAGGCTCAAGGACCTACTAGATCTCCGATCTAGTAATAAAATGCTTTCAATAAAAAATAATTTACGGAGGAAGGACTAAAGGTTTCACATTGCCCCAAAATTCATATCGCGTATCCAAAATTAACGGTTCCCTATATGATGATGAAGATCATGTCAGTTTCATTCCATAAAAAAATTGTTCCGTTAATACTTTTATACTTCCCGTAAGTAATTATTATAATGATGGTGCTCTGGCTGTTCATGTGAGTGAGTTGAGTACTCTCGTTGCGGTGGTGTGTTGTTTTGTTGTTGTTGTGTTGTGATGTTTATCTCTACAGAGCAGATCGCAATAATAATAATAATTATGAAAGGAGAAGTTCATTAGTGGTGGTGACTAAAAATACATACCTACATACGGTGAATAATTTTTTTTTGTGGTTTTTTAGTTTAGTTTTTACTAATGATGATGTTCGTTTCTTCGTGTAAATAATTGATGATGATGATGATGATGAGCGACAGCGAGGATAGAAACGATACTTACTTACTAATCTAATTAGTGATTTCCCATGGAATGAAATGGATGGATGGATGCATATTATGGAAATGGATAATTTTTGAGTAATCATAACTTTTTCTATACAAGAAAATATTTGTTTAATGTTAATTAATAAATGCTGATAGCTGATGTAACTATGCCGATGTCGTTTTTTTTGCATAATTTTGCATAATTTTCTTGTATTTTTATTTTTGTTCTATGAAATTTGCTTCTCATATCATATTATGACGATGGCTCATATAATTTGTTAAAATTGTAAAAATATTTCCACAACAGAAGTTAATAATTTTTAGTGGATCTCGCAAAATATCATCTCTCGCATTAATTCTCTTTATTTAGAGACAGGGAAAATTATTATAATGGGAGGAGGAAAGGATGACATTTCTGTAATTTGTACAAACTGTACAGAAACTACAATTAAGTATAATCCCCCCATCCTCATTTTATTAATTGCAGTTGCAGTACATAATTAAAATTTACTATTTAATGCTGCCATATTATATGAATTTTGCGATGTGAAATTTTTCCACCACAACGTATACGATTATACGAGAGAAAGGAAAGAGTGTTTTGTTATTATTAATTATTTATAATTACTAATATGTCGCCCATGATGAGAATTTTGGGATAAACAAACGTCAGATCAGATCTGCAAAATAAAATAATTAATATCTGTTGTTATTATTATGTTATACACGTTTTGCCTTATAATTTATAATTTTATATCTTTCTTCTAAATCCTCTTCTCATCTGTCGTGTAGGGGAGGATTTGGCGCTGGCTCAGGTTACTTAATGCTTCAAAATTTATCTTTATGCAAAAGAAAAGATACGCAGATGCGATGTACGTAATATTTTAATGACTAGATCGCTGTCGCTACACTATACACACATTTATTATGCGGATTTCTAAATTCATTGAAAAATTAATGGAAAAGGGTTTAACCTACGTTAACCTTCCGTTCTATACTAAAATATGTTACCCCGAGGAGGAGGGGATTCAACGGTTTTAACTTTAAATTAATTATATTCGTTCATATATAAATATTATGATAATCATATGATATGATATATGATAATCATCGCTTTCCTTCTTTTATTTTTTACTTCCTAAAAAACAATGAGTATCATAAATATCAGAATATTATCAAACCCATAACGAAAAAAAAAATCTTTTTTTGTTTGTATTCCTCTTCTTCCGCTCAATAAATATATATGCTTCTTTAGATGCATCGCAATAGTAAACCTCCGTACGGTGAAATATTATGTAAACCTAGTTACCAATATAATGCAAAACAAAACTCACCTTCGCTAATCTTTGTCATTCATCTTCCTCTCATTCTTTCTCTCTCTCTACTTCCTCTAAACCTTCTCTACCTTCTTGTTTACTTACACACACACACCACAGAGTAACAGGAGCGAGCTTCGGGAAAAGATAAAAAAGCTTTCACTGTGTTTATTTATTTATTATTACTCGTACGGTACGGTACGGGAAGATCTGATTCTGTAGCGTTGCGTTGCATTTTGTATAATTTGCGATGCACCCACAAAACCTCTCCGCTCGCTCACTCACGGCTCACATAATAAAATTTTGAGTTGACTTCGCGTTTGAAATAATTCTCTCTTCTGCTTTCCCTTAGCGGATTCCCAGTTCTTTAGAAATTATACGCTATGCGCGGGTAGCTTGTAGCAGATATTACATAATATTCCCTCTTGTTTAGGAAATTTGTATTAGTATAAAACAAATAAAATAAAATGATGACATAACGAGAGAGCAAAAAACTACGCAGCAGATAGAATAATAATGTACGAAAAAGGATAACTACTAACGACTTGACTGCCCCCTCCATAAAAGCTCATGATGATGATTAAATCAAATAATAAACGCAATGGTAAAAACTATACCCTAATTTTTTATCGTAAACATGAGCATACTGTTTGGATAAAATAATAATATTATGCTATGGCTAATGTTGATCTAGAGCTCGTACTCGTGTCGTGTCTCGTGTAAGTACTCACAGGGACAGTGAAGAAGTTCATTTACTGCAAATGCACACAATACATAATTTTTGCATATTATCTTTAGTTTAGTTTATGGTTATGTAATTTATTTTTAATGATGATGATGATGATTTTCCAGTGTACAATAATTATGGCAGTTATAGAAACGTATATAGTCTCGTCTCATACCAGTTTTATATTTTATATTTTGGATAATATTTTTATTGCACAAAGAGGGAAAGAAATGACTCATACAATTAAAAAAACATTAAAACTAAAACATAATAATATAAAATAATAACTCTTAATTGCTAGAACAATTAAAGTAAAACTACATCATTACTTGCATAATATAAGTAGGTATTAAGTATATTATATAATCTTATAATATTAATATTTGATTCTCTGTGTATCTGTGTGTGTCCGGGATTCGCAGGGGGCGCTGCATGCGCTGCATGTAAAAACGATACAGAGGATCCGGAGAAGTGGGTAGTGGGAACAACTGAGGGAGTTTGATCTGGATTGTATTGGGGAGCGGGAGCGTGTGGCGGGGTAGTCGATCTGCCGGAGTAAATATACACGAATGAATGGGTATTGGATCCGGAGTAAATACTATTATTTTAAGGGCGCTTGGATGATGATGGACGTTTTATCAAGTAGATTTCAATTAGATCCGGAGTTGCGTTAAATTTTACTACTGATCTGGAAATTGTATTTGATCCAGAGCTAATATAAAAATTGTATTGGATCCGGAGGTGGAGGTGTTACAATAAATTGTATTCGATTTTAGGGATGTAGAGTGTGCGGGGGATGGGGGAGTGTGGGGTGTTTGATCCGGAGTGAATACATCCGGAGTTGTGTTAAATTTTACCACTGATCTGAAAATTGTATTTGATCCGGAGTTGTATTAAATTTTACTACTGATCTGAAGGGTTTTCGATCCGGAGGTGTTATAATAAATTGTATTTGAACCGGAGTTGTATTAAATTTTACTACTGATCTGAAAAGTGTATTCGATCCGGAGGTGTTATAATAAATTGTATTTGATTCTGGGGATAGAGAGTGTAGGGAATGGGGAGTGTGGTGGGCGTTGGTGGGA
>JAHZNJ010002893.1:0-21152 GCA_027744475.1 Lepidocyrtus cf. sotoi NNG-2020 | reverse complement strand
ACTGGGTAGGTTAGCCACGTGTAATGGGGATGCTCAAAAGCGGGGACGCTCTTGTGCTCCTTAAAATTGTTTTGTTTGATCTGACTGCGTATTTTAAATGATTATGATGCGAATTGACGTATACGGTAAACGAATGTTTGATTATAGAGAGAAATTAAATGTAATATTTTTATTTGAACAAAACCCGATTAAATTCTTCGCGAATCTTACTCGAATCTTTGGAACTCCCGTATTAATTAAATATTAACGTAATATCGAAATAAACTAAAATTAGCTTTAATCTAAACTAGAACCACGTAAGCACGACGTAGTGCATTTAAATATTGTACAAAAGAAAAACTAATTTTATACTCTCTTGAAATTAAAGTAGCGCGCGCGACTTAATCACCAGGAAAGAAACTTTACGAAAGGACATAACTAATTCCTTAACGGTTTCAGCGAGATTTAGATCCCGGTGACGATTACGGAACCAAAATATCCTTTCCAAATCTTATTTCTAATTATAATTTGAAGCCAGGGCTTCTACGCGATTTCTTGCAATTCTAGCAGGAAATTATTTAAATAATAATAATGACCTAGGAGGGGCTCACAATTCTAGCGAGCATCCTTCGGTCTATCACTTCTTAACTATTTAAATATATTTATTGAATTACGTTCGGAGATTTGATGGTCACTGTGATGAGGTGTGATGACAGGATGCAGGATCTGAAGGCGATGATGACTTCAGGAGGATCCAGAGCGCGTCTCACAGGTTGATAAGCGGTGACCAAACAGTTTCCGAGCGATAGGATAAGCTCCGGATGATTGATAACCAGGAAATCTCCAGGTACGAGGGGATTCTCCAAAGGAAGAAGGACCTCAGCGTAGGAATAAAAAGGACTAAGGAAAAGGGAGAGATGATGGAAACATTTTTCATTATCATTCTCAAATTCCCCAGTATTAACCAACATACCTTATATATTTACGGTTAGAAATACGCTTTTCACTAGGTTTTACCTTACCAATTAATGTCCAGAAATGCTTCCAGGAAATCGTAGGATTTCCAGGTTCCCGAATGGAAGCGAAGTTTTCAAAAAGCAAAAACTTGACTTGACAAAGTAAAGAGAAATGAGTGTGGTACGATCAAAAGATATTCAGCAAATGCCGGCCCGGCCAACAAGAAGTTTACCAAGAAAACGCTGGCTTGCTCTCGATTCTTTCGTCTCTTCCAACAAATAAATTTATGCAACGCGATGTCAATGAATGCTTAATTGGATTTCAGACAGACCGGAGCCTTCAAATCGATACATAGGAAAAGTGTATTTACGGTCTCTGGATTTTCCTCGACCGCAGGACCGTCTCTCTCATCTCATTTGATTAATGAATGCAAATTGATCTCTTTTACGATGTTGCTTTGCCTCGTGCGTAGAGGAGGTTTGATTTAGAATCCACACAGAGAGTGCCTCTGGTTGCTTGTCTGCTGACGTGCAATGCTTTTATCTATGAATGGATGTGGGTACACATGCCATTCATTCTTTTGTGTTTGTTTCATTATGGAATTTCACGGTTTACGAAAGTACCCCGTGACATCTTTTTATTATTGCAATGTTATTGCAACTGACTACTACACTGGACTCTTAAAACTCTTTACTGGTGCTGCTGCTCTCAATTCAATTCCATTCCATTCCACACAGGATTTTTTATCTCCTCTTCTTCTTAAGGCTCTTCTCCTTCTTTTCTTTTTCTCTCTTCTGTTCTGTCTCTGATCCTGATAGTATGTCTTATGTCTCGCCTCAATTTTTCGCGTGTAGAAGAAAAAAAGAAAAACAAGGAAGGAGTTGAGATGGAGCATCTTTTTTGTTTACACTTATAAAGCCCTTCTTTTCCTCCTCTCATCCTCCTTCAGTCACTCATGGAGTCAGTCGGTATCATCTCTCTCGCCTTTTATTCTGATGCCAGAGACAGAGAGAGAGACAGGGAAGTCAGCTGACTCAGCTATTTTTGAAAGAAAAAAGAGATGCCATCCTTCTTCCTTCCTCCTCGAGAGGTAGTTGAGTTGAGTAGTAGAGAGCGAGGAGGGCAAGTAAAAGCATAAAATACTGGCAAAAGCAGCAGCAACAACAACAACAGAAGCAGCAGCAAACTAAACGAGCCTCTTTTCAATTCAAGGAAAAAATTCCTTATGTAAACAGAGTGGATGATAGATAGAGCTGTTAACAACAACAATCTCTAGCTTTTTTTCCCTTAAAAATTTCAACCTTCGATACACACACACACACAAGTCAAGAGAGAAGTGCATGTTATTTACTTAGTTTCAACAAAACGTTGTTCCTAACCCAACCCAACCAATTCTTCTATTTACCAGAAGAGGAAGAATTGAAGTAGAAAAGAGGCAACTATCTATCTACTGTGTGCTTGCTGTGTGCTACTAAAAATGGGGAAGTTAAGAGTAGCTCTGCTGCTGTAGTTGAAAATTGTTGAAAAACAGAAAAAAACCTGACTGATTTTTTTTCTTCTTTTCTCTCCTTTCATGTGAAATGCATAATATAAAAAGCCATTTCCCTTTCAATTTCTTTTACGTCCTTAAAAGTTAAAAAGGAATTTTTCTGTCGTCACTTTCAGAATAAAATGGAGGAGAAGAAAGAAAGAGAGGGAGGAAATGGAAGAGATAGAGAGACTAAAAAGGGATCCTATTATTTGCATTTCTTTGATAACGAGCAGCAGCTCTCTAGCTAACTTCCATTTCCATCCATTCGTTTTTTTTCTTTTCCAAAGCACGTAATTTTCGTTTAAGAAAATTCTTGATGATGATCTGTTCACAAAAGCGAGAAAAAATAACACTTCAATTCTGTCATTCAAGACATTATATACTTTACTTATACGTTAACATAATGCATTCTTTGTCTTTTTTTCGGGGGTAAATACATTATTACGTACACTGTGAAAATTGATTCCATTTTTTTTTAAAAATTGATGTGATGCGGCACTTCACTCGAAGCATAATAAGTTAAAGTTATCTCAAGTCACCCTTCATAATAACATAATGACAGGTCAGATAAGAAATCTGGAAGTTTCTCACGGATAGATAGATAGTGTTTGCCAACGCAATGTTGCTACAAGAATAATATTATAATGGTTCTATGAGAAGAGCAAATACAAATTGGTGATTATTCTATCCCTTTCCTTTAACACTTTGGATTGGAAGAGGATGCGGAAGAAATGTAATATCATAAGCATAGCAGCAGTAGCATAATATCATACACAAATTGAATTCCTACTAATGTCATTAAAAAGCAATATTACTCAATTCAATAACAATTCCATTATCGGACGAAAGGAGCGACGTTTAATAATACTTTACTTACTTACTCCTTCAAGAAGAAGAAGAAGACGGAGAAGTCAACAAAATCATTTCAAAAATGAATAAACTTTCAAAAAAAGATGATGGGACTCGACTGTGACTGTGACTGCCTCAATGTTCAATGTTTATAGCTAATGTTCCTGTTGAAAGGATGAGTAAGTAGATGCATCAAAGGAGTAACAGATGCATTTTGGTATTTTATTTTGTCCCCCAAGTCCCATTTCTTCTCCAGTCTCATTCAGTATTTGAAGTAATATGAATGCATTCATAACCATCATCATTGCAATCACTCTCTTTTTATTTCCTCATGTGTTACTTAATCATCTTTAAAAATACATCATCATCATCTTAGAAAAACATTGGAACAGTTAAAGTTCGTGCGTGAGTGTGTGTGTGGCAGCAGCAGCAGAAGATTCATTTTTCTAAATGGGAGAAGCATCAAGCAAACATAAAATAAAAAGGGGGGAAAGGTTTAGTAAAAAGAAATATGTTTAAATATGTTATTTCTTCTTTCTACACATACACACGGGAAAATGGAAGGCATAATTTACTGAAATGTCGTGGTGTTGATGATGATGATGATCGTCATCTGACAACCCAGCAGTATAACATCACTAAAAAAGAATAATAATGCTCCGTTGTTTAAAAAAAGCTACCATGAAGGAAAAGTCTGTTGGCTCCCATTATTATTGAACATGACCGAGTTTTTTTAAAACATAAAACTGACTGACTGACTGACTGCTGCTGCTGCTGTAAGAGTTGGAGTAGTAGTGGCACTGCAACTGCTGCTGCTGCTATATGAACTGCAATAGTAACGTTATACTTACTATAACACTTTTGCTTTCTTTTTCACTTCATTCTTTCCGATTTCATCGTCGTCGTCATCGTCGTTGGGAAAAAGTTTCGAATTACCAGTCTGATCATGTGGTATAAAACGTATGTCCCATCATCATCATATTTTCTCTTCCTACTACTACTACTACTACTTAAAGTAGTGGAAGTACCTTCTTCTTATGAGTGCAGTGGTGAAACTAATATCAAGAATGGAGGGGGAGGATGATAGCAAGCCAGAGAAACGGCTTATGTTAGTTAGTAGGTGAGGAGAGAGTGAGTCGGTGAGTGAAGGTCTGAACCAGAAGAAATAGTTGAAAAGAAAAAGTTTTTGTTTGGAATTGGAAGGTTTCTCCCATCGTCGTCGTAGTCGTCGTCGTCCCCTTTTGTTTATATGTCAGCAATGCATACATCAGCCATATGTGAGCATCTTCAGATGAAGAAGAAAAAAACATGAGTTGAGAATATAATGTTATATTTTTTCCAAAGTTATGAACATGAAGAAAAAGAAGAAGATGATGATAAAATAGTGGCAAATACCTTCCATTTCTCCACCAGAGTTTTTCCACATCCTGCCGAAAAATTGGCAAAAGTAGAAAGGAAAGTAAGCCGGAAAATGCGGAAGACTATATGTCGGCACTACCACCACCACCACTACCACTGGCACTAGTACTACCGCTGCTGCTGCTACCTGAATGAAGATAGTACGTATACCTACCCAAAAAGAACCTAACACACATCATTGCATCATGAGCACCATCGCATCATCATCAACAACATTATGATCGTCATAATAGCCTTCGTCATCTCTCTACTATAGGTATGTTGATGATGGCTTACTGACTTGGAAGAGGAGGAAAGTGCAAGGAAAGAATTGAGAAGGGCGCTTTGGGAAATGCCATCAGTTCAGTCAGAAGCACAAGAACAGAACTAACAGAAGAAGAAGCTATGAATTCAAACGACGAAAAAGTAAGTAAGGATACAAAAAAAAGAAGAAGAAGAAGGAGTACCTACGCACATCCCAGTTGAATATTTTTTAGAGAAAAATAAGTTGGAAAAAGAACTACCTTATTTTTTTTCTAGTAGGTGATATGTTACTTTTTCCATTTTAACTGTGAGCAGCTCACAGCTTCAGCTACACCGTTTGAATTTCGATTGAATGGGTTTTCGCTAAAATAAATTTTCCTCCTCCACTCCGTCGTCCTTTTTTATGCATTTAATGCTTGCTTGCTTACTCTGCGCTACTTTTTTTTCCATTTCCCATTTTTTTACCTGAAATCGCTTGTTAGACTCTCGTGTTACCGTTACAGTTCGTTTTCACTGGGAAAAGTAATCTGATCACATTCACATGATGCAAAAGCTGTGCTTTGTTATCAGAGAAAGAGCAGAACAAGGCATGCATGCTATCCATGAGTAGTATAAAGTACTGTTTTTGCACGCAACCATGCAAACCGTCTTCTTCTTTCTTTCTTTCGACTTTTCTCTGCAGAGAGAGAGAATGAAAGGTCTTCAGCAGCATTAAAGTAGTAGTAGTAGTTGAGCAAAAGGGATATTATTTATTATACCGTTACTTTTCCTAATAATATGGAGTTAAACACGCAAATGTACCTACAACAACAGGAGCAGCAGTAGTAGATCACCTATAAAAAGAGGGAGAACATTTATATATCTTTTAATACTGTAAGAGTGTAAGTCACAAAATCACTTTCCATGCTTGACCAACTTTCTTTCCTGGAGAAAATGTGTATTTTTATTTGATTTCTTGGGAAAAAATTCAAGGGGAAAAAATGGCCATACAATGTCAAGAAAGAGAAAGAGAACGAAAAGGAAAGGAAAGAAAGAAGAAAGTAGGAAAAATCCTATTGGATTTTTTTTTCCTACTTTTTTTCTTCTCTTTTTTCGTCTTCTTCTTCCTCCTCGTCCTCCACTTCATCTTGTTGCTTGCTAATCCTTGAAATTGGAAAGGGAATAAGATCATTCTTTGTAAAAAAAAACGAGAAAAAGTAAGAAGAACTTAGGAAGGGAAAGAAGAAAAAGCAACTGCAGAGAAAAAAACGAGCAGCAAAAGCTTATAGAATCGGGATCACATCACAAGAAGAAAATGTTCTTTTTCTTTCTTTCTTTCCTTCGTACTCCCATGAAACGTCCATCTTTTACACAAAATAATATACAACAACAAAATAATACTGCAACAGCAGCGCGCAACACAAACCTATGCACATCTTCGACGATGTACAACACAACTATCTTGTAGTAAATAGAATGAGTATGAAACGAGAAGAACAGAAAATGGAAAATAAATTCGCATAGAATCGGATTATACCAGCAGCAAGTTCCTTCTTCTTCTTACGTAACGAAAGAAACGTAAGTACGTATTTTTCTCTGAGGAAATAAATATCATGAGTCAACTTGAACAACAAGTCACTCACTGTCCTCTTATATTTTCCTCAATAAGTTAAGTCGACAAAGTAAAATATTACGCTGGAACATAAAGGAAGCTTTTCCGCCATACACATTACACCCCAACACACCACACAATACACATTCCCTCTTCTATTTTCTCCTCAACTCTCCAGGAAAATCTACTTCAAGTAATTGATATCGATAGATAGGCAAGAAGGAAGAATAATTTTATATTCTGTGTTCAGCTTTGTAATGCAACAACACAAAAATATAATCATAAACAGCTAGTAAGCTGATAAGGACCAGGTCGAGTGTTGGTCAAATATATACATGTTATGCAAGTTGGTTCGGTTGGGATATTGGACGGACAGACAACTTGTGCATGATCATATAAACTCGCTTTACTCGCCTGGTAATAATAGTGCTACGCTGCTATTGTAGTTTTTGCTGCTGTGTTTCTTCATTCAATTCCGATTATTGGCTCAGTAATTAAATGAGTGTTTTGACAGTGAATACCATCCTAGTTAGAGAAAACATTTACAATTTCCTCTGAAATGTTAGTTATTTTCTTTTTATATTCCTATAATTTTCTTCTTATCGACATAATATGTAGTATAGCAACATATATAATGAGAGAGGATATTATACAAATGCAAACGTTTATACTTTAAAAAATTTATAAGAGCTGGCAAGCTACAAGGTAGTTCCTTTACTCATCACTTTCGCGTTATTTTTTTGGAAGTTTTCTACTAGCTGTTTGATTGTTATTGTTTCTTTCTGCTAATGTAAAAAAGCTACATTGCATTGTAATTTTTTTTGCGTAAGATTTGGCTTTGCCATGATGCGTTTTATCCCCCACACACGACATAAAAACAGCTTTTAAAAAAGTAGATATTTATCTTCTTTTGACATTGTTCAAGGAATTCGTTTTTGTAACTTTTGGTGCAGTTTTAGAAACTAAATCTTGTTATTCTTGTGTGTATAGCATTCTGTATTAAGCTTGTTAGAATGTTTAAATCTTGTCAAATAACGACACATTTAATGCGTGCCCACACCAAGAGAATATAAAGCTGCTGCTCATAATGATGCACTGAATCCTCCGCTACTACTACTAATACAATATATGCAACGAAAACAACGTCAGCAGGGGGAATGAGTGACTGACTGATTTGGAATTTTGGAATGCATCCTGATGGAAAAAGTTTTTAAGTGTGGAGGAAAGAAACAACGGAAGAAGAAGAAGAAGAAAAAGAAAAGGAGTGAAGTGATGTTGTTGTTATGTCGGTGATAAGCGCCCCATTAGTACCAGCAATAAAAGCCAAAACAACAGCAGCAACAGCAGCAGAGTTTCAGAGTTTGAGATGCTTCAACTTTGTTTTCAAGAATAGTTCGCTCGCTCGCGTTTTCCCTGGCAAAGTCAATACCAATACTATAAGTTAAATATATAATAAGAATGAGACGATGCGATGCGATGCTTTTTGTGCCTGTAAAACAATAAGAATACATAAAGAAGAAAGACAGGGAAAATCTGCAGAGACCAATATAGTAAAATAGGAAGAGTGTAAGAAATGCAGGCAATAAAATGCTAAAAAGATAAAAGACCCGTTTTTTCTTCTTTCTTCTAGCCTAGCATCCATGCATGTCTTTACTTTACTGCTATTACAGCAGGAATGAAAAGGCATTGGTTTCTTATAGTATTGTACTACGTGTAATGATAATTATGGCGATGGCACTTGCACAAATTGTTTCTCTCCCACTCTTTCTATCTGTCTGTCTGGAAGAAAACCCGTAATGTAATACAATAAAAAATATAAATATAAACTTTTTCGGGTTTTACTTATTCCTTTCCTTCTTCCTGTGAATATCGTAACGTAACAACTCGAACAGCCACTGATTACGATAATTTTCGTTTTTTAAAAATCCTTGATGGGGTAACATAGCAAACAAAAGCGGCGGCAGCAGGAGCAATAGAAGCATCCCAAGCAGTACGGATGTTTCTTCCCGGAATTGGTGATGCTGCTGTTGATAATAATGATGGTACTGATGGAATGGAATAGAACTCAGCATACCAAAAAGTCAGTCTGATTTCGTTTTTATAAAACAAGAATTTCTGTTCTGCTATTTGTATACAGATAAAAAATTATACAAAAAAACGCTATCAGAAACAACATTTCTGTAGAACTAATGCTAAATACTAATAAGAAAAACTTTAACTAGAAGAAAAGAAAGAAAACTGTTTTAGTTCACAAATGCATCTATTCATCCATACATCAATCCTTTTATACTACAATTTTTTTGTTGTTTCTTCCTCTTTCTTTTAGATTTATTCGAGTTTTTCTTCTTCCATTAAGAAAAACACAAAATAAAATGCATTTATATTATCAGAGCAGCAGCCATAAATGCATGAAGTGAAGCAAATTGGAAATAAAAAAATACCCAACTATAAAAAAAGCCTATTCCCATTATTAGATGGGCTTCTTTCTCTCTCCTTCTCAACCAAAAAATAAAAGTCTCAAAGTTTGGCAAAACTAAAAAACTTTTTCTTCTCTCCCTTTAGATTTTTTCTTGTTGTTGTTGTAGTTTTCCTGCTAATATTGTCAGTCATTCAGCCAAATCTCAAGTCAGTAAGTGGCGAATACATCCAAAAGTACACAAGACATGACTTGACATACCCCTGCCTGTGCTTCAAGAACAGCAAAACCAGTAACCTTCGTATTAGTCCGTAGACCAAAAATGACAATAACTTTTTTTCTCCTCCTCTGACAGTCTATTTTTTACGTTTGTATGGAGGAGGAGACAACTTCTTACGTACACTTCTATTTTGATAAATTCTTCTAATAAAATAAAATCCTACACAAATAAATTAGAAAGAAAGAGGTAAAAAAGTTTGCGGGAATGTAATCGTAATAATAATAATGAGATATGAAAGGAGGCACATGAATGAGAGATAATTTTTTTGCCTTTGCTTTTCCTGATGATGAAAATTCTGTTTCAAGCTTAGTTAGTTTTACATTATTCAAGTGGATCCAAGAGAATGTCTGCAAATAATTGCATTGAAAAAAAATATACAAAAAAATAAATAAAACAGAGCTAGTTTAGATGGAAGAAGACGGATGGTTGGCTAATGCTTTTGTGGTGGTGGTGGTGCTCGCTCAATTCAATACAATCTCAATCTCTCTTCTGCTATCTTGTTTCCACCAACGCATCATTCATTCAACTCAAGACATTTTTTGTTTTATGCTAACAGGCTGCAAAAGCTGATAATAAATGGTTCAAGTTTATGTTTCTGTTATATGTATTCCATCAGCTGAATTGAATACAGAGATGAGCTGAGAGAGGGTTAGCGACTTCAATAAAATTCAGCTGAAAAAGTAAAGTCAAAGCAAAGCAAAGTAATGTTAAGCGTTCCACAAACGGACAGGAGCAGCGAGCAGCAGCAGCAGCAGCACAGACAACGGACTTCGGCACACAATGAAGCGTTTATATTTGAAAATTGCATAGCATAGCAATAACATAGCAGAAAGTATAAAAAATTCCTCTATCAAATAAATTTCAAAGCTTACCTTTATCCATAAGTCCAATAAAAATATTTTTCCTCGTCTATCCTCTTCTCTTCTGTAAAAAAGGAATGCCTTCCTTCTCCTCTGATGTGAGTACTTCAATTTAGTGAAGTAAATAACTCAAAAGTTTACTATATTACTCTTTCTGTGAAGAAGAAGAAGTGAAGTAGTCGTAGTAGAAAGAGGTTTCCCAACAAAATGGATGGGAAGGATTAGGATTATTATTATTCTAATCAATTATTTGTTCACTTTTTGGCTTGTTGTTGATAATTCTCATACGAATGTGTAGCTTTATATTCACTGAAATTTTTCACAGGATTTCTCAGGTCTTACTGTATTATCTGTATATAGAGTTTCCCATTACCCTCTGTGTACATAAAACATCATAAAATTTTCATGACAATACCGTACAAATGACGACAAATTAGGAACACTTGCTTATTATCATTACACAAGAATTTATTATTATTTTTTATTTGTCTACCTACTTTGTTGGAATATTACACTTAAAAAACTTACTTTTATTCTTGCTTAAGAAACATCTTGACACTGACTCTAGTTTTAACAGTAGTAATAAGCCATTGCCTTTTTTGATAGATGTTTATTGTTATGTATTTAAGTTTAACTCCTTCTTCTAGTTATATAGTGGAAGAAAAAAGTTCATGTATAATAAATACTGCATACACGACAAATCGAAAAAAATCGGAGAACGAAAGAAGGAGGAAATATATACTTCATGTAAACATTTTGTAAGGTTCTTCCCACTTTTAACTTTTTCTTGTCACCAGCAACACCGCAAACCGGCTACTTTTCTTTTTAGTATTTTTTAAGAAACTCCTTCTGTATTTCGTATTGTGTCTCAATTAATTTAGACTTTTCTTTAACAATTTATAATTCCTTATATTAGTTCAGTCAGTACTCCGTAACCTGTTCATGGAAGTTCATATTAAAATTTACTTTATACTGACACAAATGCACACGGACAACAAGGAATAAAGTAGAAGAAGAAGGTTTTTGTTGCTCTCTCTCTTGAACAATTTTTATGACCAACTCCTCTCATATTTTTCTTCCTAGAATTGTTATTTACAAGACGGTTATTTCCTGCTCAGTTTTCTCTTGTTAACTTCTATCAATTTATGATGATTATTGACTGGAATGATTATTATTATGGTGAGGGGCTGCTATGCTTGCTTGCTCTCTAAGGTATAGCATGTCTCTTCAGTCAGTAGTCCACACAGTACACACACACGTGTTCTGTATAATGAGTAATTGACTTGATGGCTCTTAACTCATATTTTTTGGTTGACATAAATATTTTTTCGTTATCGATAGGACTGACTACTGCAGTATCATTATTATTGTGTTCTTGTTCTTCTTTTCCTTAACAAAGAGTAAAATGTTTCATTCTCTCATTTCATTACTTGCACTGAGAAAGTTTGCATTCCACCATTTGATTGAAGAAAAACAACTTTGTCAATATCTTTTTATCTTTCTCTCCCTCTCTCTCTCTCACGTGTGTCAAGAAAAAGAAAGACGAAAATGTTTGAAGAAAAATGGTTTTCACTCAAGAAACTCTGCTTTGCTGTTGAAGTAGCTCTCCAGTCCTTTTCATGAGAATAGGAAACTAACACGTGCGACAACACAACACAGTCAGTTGTTGTTTGCTGAATTAAGTTTTC
This sequence comes from Lepidocyrtus cf. sotoi NNG-2020, assembly GCA_027744475.1. Lineage (NCBI taxonomy): Eukaryota > Metazoa > Arthropoda > Collembola > Entomobryomorpha > Entomobryidae > Lepidocyrtus > Lepidocyrtus cf. sotoi NNG-2020. Next base: position 9,339 of record JAHZNJ010002893.1, on the reverse strand, counting down.
CTTATAACCAGCAGAACCTCTTTTCCTCTTCGTCTTCTTCTAGAAGAGTGATCGACGAGCATATCATTCATTTCATTACTACTACAACAAAAAGTTTTTAGTTTTCACATTCATTGAGGAGGAGACGCAGAATATAGTTAAAATACTACTGAATGCTTGCTTCGTTGAATTATTTAGATTCTAATACTCATTGTCGATAATTCATTAAGAAAATCGCGGTAGATTAGTAAAAAATAAGGTATAGTTCTGCACACTGACTTTATAAAAAAAACTTCTCACCAACAGAATAATATTTGTAAGGTTTAATAAGAAATGACAAAAAGGAGGAACAAGACCGGTGTGTGAGAAGAGCTCTGGAAACACACACTTAATAAAAACGGTGTGACAAGTTACAAAACTGGTTTTGTCTTCCTTTTTTTTACTTTACAATAAGTTTCCTTCTTCTGGACATTTGCCTACTCACACTAGTATGGCTCACTCACTCATTCACTTTCAGTTTGTCTTCTTTTTTACAAGTTAAACGTTTCCAGTAAAGAAAAATTGTTTTTTTCGCTGTTTAGAATAAATATAATATTATGTATATTTTTTTTCTCTCTCTCACTCTGACAATTTCCTCTGTTGGATTTTAATTCAATTCTTTATTCTTCCTTTATAAACTTTTTTTGGACCAGTTGGACTTGTCAGATGAGTAGTAGACAGAAAGAACGGCGAGAGAAGAAGAGAAGCAGCACATTCATATAAAATATTTTTATGCATGCGGTGCCTGCACTCTGAACTTTTCATAAAAATCGAAAGAAACTGGTATGGTATGAAAATCCTTTTTTTCTTCTTATAATAATAACAATAGTAACAAACACCAGCTAACTAGAAAAAATGTCCTTTTTCTGAAATTAAATTCGCTTACGTAACAATCTTCTCCAGTGAGGAGAAGAAAAACAGTGACAATCCAAAAAAAAGAAAAAGGAAGATGGTTTCTTTTTCTTCTTCGTCGTCGTCGTCGTACTATTATTATTAAAAATATTTTTTTATATTAAAACTTTCTTCTTCTTTATAAAGAAAACCAGCAGCAGCACACACAAACTAACAAACGCACTCTTCTCATGTCTCAAGTAAGACTGAGAGAGAATCAGAAAAAGTCGCGTTGGAAATATATGAGGACGACGATGGAGCGATGTGTTGGATGATAAACCTTTGCTTTGCTGCAACTATTGTAACGTACCGTATCCTATAACCAGCAGAAGCAACTATGACTCTGCTGCGTGTTTTGTTTGACAAGAGCAACGACGTAGAGTCACCCTCTCAACTTGAAGGCAAGAAGTAAACTGAACTTCAACATGAGATCCACGCTCCTTCTCATACAGATTCGGAATGAGGTTTTCTGAGAGCGAGTAAAAAGAAAAGGGGGAAGAATAGCAGAAGCAGAAGCAGCTAAACGAGACAAGGCAAGGCAGTCAAACTCTCAAAGATCCTGTGTGAGCAGGAGAGAGGAGATAGTCAGAGTTTTTGAGTTAGCCAGCTTTCGATTATATAAGTAAGTTTTTTTTTCATATTATTTTTGTTGGAGGAGAGAGAGCAGAGCAACAATGCATTACATGAGAGATTCTGCCAGAAAATACTACACAGTCTCTGAAACTTACTGCTGTTGTTGTTGCTGAATGGTGTGGTGTGTTGGTGCAGTATTCTTCATTCCTTTTTTCGGTTTAGAAAACCAAAAGGAAAGCCAATTCACTTCAGTAGTAGTAGCAGTAGGAAAGGAGAAGCAACGACGAAAACGAGGAAAATATTATTCTCTCTCGTCTTTTTTTCTCTTATATAACAAAAAGCTTAATGTTCTCCGCTTCCATTCTCATTCCTTTCCGCAGAGTTCCGTGAAGAAGAGAAGAGATGATACGAAGACTCCAAAAAACTACCACTTTTCCTGAGCCTCAAAATGTGCTCCTCTGCTCTGCTTTGTACAACGGTTAGCTTTAAACTAAGACATGCAATCCAACACTCGCAGAGTTCAAACAAGATTTTTTTCCTCCAGAAGAAAAAACATTCTCAGGAAAAAAAGACAGAGAAAGAGTAAAAAGTGAAGAAGAACTCTGGCATGGCATGCTCAAGCAAAATGTGAATAGGAAAATGAAACGAACTTTTTCAGAAATTTCTGTTTCCTTTTTCAGTAACGGTAAAAAGGGTTTAGTTTAACTACTGGTTTGTAGTAGGGCCAGACAAATGCAATGTAATGTTCCTGCTGTTATATTGCTTCAACCAACACATTCCTTCCACTCTTTATGTTCGACATCTTATCCAGCTCCAGTTAAGTAATCTAATGCGTGTTAGTAACTGTGTCCGTAGCTAGTCAGTAGAGAGAGAGTAAGAGAGACTACTTTGCTGTCCTGGCTAGGGCCTCTTCGTTCGTAATCATCATCTTCATCGTCCATACACAAATATTATCAAAACTCTCTTTTGTATCTTTTATCTGAATGGAGCAGTGTACGTACATAACGTACCCTTTTCTTTCTGTAGGGTCTTGGATCGCTCATGCTCTTGCAAGAAGTGCTCCTTTATATCAAAATGATACCTGCACTCCACACAACTTATTTATTCCTTGCTCCAGCTTCAGCTATCCTAATACAGCTACTTCTATTATTTCGTAACCTCCGTTGTTGCGCTAAAAGAAAAATAAGTGAACATTTTTGAAGCAATGTTAAAGGTCTCTTTCTCCCTTCTACCTTGCTTGCATTTATTATTTGGCGTAGTACATTGACAGAAAAGAGCAAAAGAGGAAGTGAGTGAAACGAAAGCTTTTATTTCGTTCAGTAAATATTTTCATTTCATTTCTAACTAAATGTATATAGATATTTATCAGGATAATAAAAGAAAACTGTACAGTTTTCATATTGATTCAAGAAGGAAAAAAAAGTTGAAGTAATGGAACGGGATGCATAGTAGAACAGTCAAGTCAAGAAAGAGAAAAAAAGGAGACTGTTAAAGCAAAGCCTGTTGTGAGCTTCTCGAAAGAGAGCTGCTTATATACCACACCACCACCGCCACAACTTTACTCCTTTTCTCTCCTCTTCCGCTTCTTCTTTTACTTTTTTGATAAAATTTTTTTTCTGCTTTTGCTTTCGCTTTTGCTTCTTTATACTTGCTACACAAGCAAAGAAAGTAAAATGCCAGAGTTTTGTACTAGGGCCCATGTAATTTTCCTTCCTTTTCAGCTTTCCTTTTACTTTCCCTTCTCTCACACTTCTTTCTTACTTTGGCTGTTGTTTGATTGCATGCATGCAGAAAATATAGCCGAACACTACCGACAATTATTACCGACTCAGTGGCTCAGTCACATTATGTGGATTGGCATTGGCAATGGTATAGTGGTGGTGGTGGTGGCTTCTCTGCTTCTTTCTTTTCCTCTCTTACTTTACTTCACTTTACTTCCAGTTCCAGTATATAGACTATCTTCACATGCCTTCAATGCAGTGATATGGAAAGGAGCAGGAAAGATAAGAGAGGAGAAGTGTCCCAAAGAGTCTTCCTCTCCGTAAAGGATCTTTTTTCTTTCTCTTGCTTCCTTTTCTCTCTCCTTTCTCCCTTTTAAAACTTTTTGCCGTATGCTATGATGTTATGCAACACTGTTTCTCTCCTCCGCACACAAGACTTTTCACACAGAAAACGACACAACTGCTGCTTCGACTGCTGCCGTCGCTGATGGCAAAATACGTATATATCTGTATATATAGCTAAGGAGAATAAGAGTGCGAGAGAGAGAGAGAGAGAATATTATTGCTACTCCGTATTTTACTGGCTTCCTTTTCTTCTTCTTCTCTTATAAGATGATACTATTAAAAAAGGAAGAAAGGCGCTTTTCTCCTTCCAAAGAGATTATCCTTCTTTTCTCGCTATCAAATTGACTTTTGTCTTTGTATCACTTCTTCTTCTTCTTATCTTCCCCTTTTCCATCTACATATAGTAATACTAAACTCTATACGGCTCTCTTTAGCTCCATATTTTCCCTGTCTTCTTTATTATGATTTTTTTTTCTTCTTCTTCTATGAGCAGAGCGGAACGGAGGATCCTTACTCTCTAGTATAATCTTCTGCCTGTTCTCTTTTGTTTGTGTTATTGCATTTTTTCACGAGCTTCCTCATAATTAAGTGGGAAAGGGTTTTCTTCGTATCTTACAAAAAAGGAGAGAAAAGGTAGGTATGTACCTTGTTTGATTTCTTTCTGACATAAAATCCGAGAGCGTAGTCAGTAAAAGTAATATAGCGTTTTTACGTCATGAAATATCAAGTCTACGAGCCAACCGTATTCTCTCAAACTTTAATGGCTCCTTTAACGGCTAATCATCACGTAATAAAAAATTGTCAATTTTGTCAATTTTAATTATGCAGACTGCTGGCTCAAGGAGCTTTTTTTCACTACGACGGTTTTTGTTTGCAATTTTCTATATTTTTTCCATGAAAATAGTTATTAATTAATTTTTTTTCCTAAATTTGTTTCTTTCATCTTAGCAACTGACAGGTTTTTGCTGCTGCTGTACTAATGTAAGGAAGTTTCAAAAATAATTAGATCTTTTGCAACAATCTTTATGTATCTACGTCATTGGAAAGTTTTAAAAGTAAGGTGAAATTCTAAATAGGTATGTATACAGAAAATTGAAATGATGATGATAAACAAGCTGATTTATTATGGACAAGTTTTACCAGACATCCGCCGATGAAATCAACACTTTGGTCTGTCGCGTTTCCCTCTCTGCTCTACTCTCTTCCCTTTCTCTCTCTCTGGTACTAGATTAAATTACACTTCCTTCATAATCTATTTATGTACTACTCAGGAAATGTTCAAGCCAGAATGGAACTGATGAATTAAAAATTAAAATGATTTATAACTTATTCACTCTTCATTCATAATAATAATCATTGCATATTATACTGATTACATCATAATGCCTGCCGCATGGTGGTGGTGTTTGGTAAGTAAGTAAGTAGCCGTGTGGTAGTGTAGTAAAGTAACAATACATTTCATATTAAAAGTTACAGTTCTGTTCCGTAGCCTGGACTTGACTATGATGATGACAACTTCATTTCAAGAAGGAAAAAATATAATTTATAAAAAAAGCTTCACCAAAAAGGTATAATTACCTTGGAGGGGAGTTCGTTTTACTATGACAGCTTTATTACCGTTGTACAGAGTTTTCTCTTCTTCATTTTCATCGTACGTAATACTTTATGCAAAAGGTAAAAGAGGAATGATTTGACAGGAGGTTACTCGCTTAGCAGAAGCAAAACTAGCAGCAGCACTATACTATAACATAACCACTACTCATTTTCCGTCTGGTTCCACCTTGCTGCTGCTACTGCAAGCCACTACTAACCAACAACACCAAGTCATTCTTCGCACACGGTCATCCTCTCTTCTCAGCATAAAAAATATACGTAGTAATATTATATACAATAAAATTTACATTTGATTACTTATTTTAGACTTTCGCCAATTTATATTTCACTCTACTGACTACCTGACCAGAAGAAGAGGAAGAAACTTAGACGAGCTACTCACTCACTCACTACTTATTTCTGAAACGTTTTTGGGGATCCAGATGACACTTCCCTTGAAAACAAGAAGCATTCAGTCGTAGTTGTTGTACCTTGTAGAAACAGAGAAGCAAGAGCACAACGACGACTGGTGTGAGTGAGCTTCTGTTCCACCATCATCATCATGATCAGCTTCATCATCATCATCTTAACAATATATCATAGCTTCCAGTGCTGCTCTACCACCACCACCATCACTACTCCTGTACAAGTGGTGTGCAACTTTTCGAAAAATTCCAATTTTTCTCTGAATCGTCGTCCTCTTCTTCATCGTCCTCTTTCCCTTTAATAATAATTCACTATCATGATCATAACAATAAAAATTATTATTGCTACTCCTCTTCCTTCTCTTTTTCATACTAATATCGTTTCTTTTCTCTCTTTCTTTCTCTCTACCTCGTAAAATATTATATTATACTACGTACCTACAGGACAGAACTGTGCAGTGCAGTTATTGAAGTACCTGTTTTTTCTTCTTTGAGCTTCCTACGGAGAGTTGTGTCAGGTTCTCGTGATGGAAATGCCCACTATTTCGTCGCGTTGGAAAAAGAATGTAATGGTGATGACGACGATGATGACGATGATGATGGCATGAAAGAGAACGCAACGTTACGTAATGTAATGTAATGCAAAGATGTTGATATATGTAAAATGCAATATAGTAATAAAGTTGTCATAAATTCCCTCCGTCATCACCTATACAAAATGCAAGCACTGCACAGCAGCCAACTTCTACCAGACCATGCGGCTGGCCACCACCACCGTTGTTAACACGTATGCCGTATTTTGTAACGTGCCGTGATTCATTTTAATTTTAATTGACTTTGTTCTTCCTCCTCCTCCTCCACCTCCTATCTGCTAAATATTTTTAAAGAGGTAAAAAATAAATCTCTGCTTTTCTCTATAAATAAATTACACGCTCCTTTGCATTATGTACGTTATTACTGTAGTAGCAGTATTACGTACGAGCTTGCATGCACCGTCGCGTCGTTCTCGCTCTCCCGCTTTCTTTATAATAAGTTGGGCCCTTTTCTTTCTTCACAGCTTTTACATGGACCATATAACACAAGAGCCCTTCTCAGTCAGAAAGGTAGTTTTTTTAAACGGGAGAAGAAAATGAATAGATTTAGGAAGAAGTCAGTATCCTTTAGAATACGTTCCTTTAAGAATGAGCAAGAGAGAGAGAACAATAGAGGTGCTAAGAAAACTTACAACGACATGTGCTACTTCTTCACAAAATAAGCCAAATCACATTCATAGTCAGTGGTGGACGGTGGCGCTCCAGAAAGCTACCGCTTTTATACCTAAAACTACCTAAGCTTTTTCTCTCTCTCCTCCTTTCTGGCATTTTATAACTTTATCTATTTGCCACCTCTTCTTCTTCTTCTTTACTTCCAAAGTTTGCATTTTTACCACACCTGAATCTGCACAATTTGTTGAAAGTGGGGGGAACGAACAAGGGCCACTTCACTCCACTCTAACAAAAAAACCAGGCGGCGGAAGCCAGTTTGTCGTCATTGCCATACACCATTCTTCTAACACAAAGTAGCAGAAGCAGTAGTAGACACTGCTTACTTATGTTCAAGCTAATTGTATTTTCTTCTCCAACATCGTTCTCGTTCTCGTCGTCGTCATCGCCGTAGTCGTCATAGAAATAATTATAATTGTAGTAACGATAATGATAATCATAGTCGTTATAATAATTACTTACTGGTACATAGCTACAAAACTCGCACATTTCCCATTCCCTAGAAGAAAAAAAGGAACTTTAACTTAAGTGAAACAATGTGTGCCCTGATTATGATTATGATGATGATGATGTAATGTTTTCAAGCAAACAAAAACTGCAGCAGTAAAAGAAGAAGAAGTATAAGTGAAAACAACAGTATCAAAGGAGTAAGTAAGGCTGTGTCCTGTTTTGTGTTATAAGCAAAAAAGAAAAAAAAACTGGTAAAGGAAAGAACATTTTCTAGCCTAATTTTTTGCATGTTTCTCCTGCTCCTCTCTCTCCGACTAATGCAACTCTAAAAAAAATTCTGTTTAAGAAGGGATTTAGATGCTGCTCTGGCTCTGATGCTATGTAGTAAGCGTAAGCAAGCTCAGTATATGATTTTTTCCCGTTTTTCGCAAATTAAATTTTATGCGAACAAGCATCAGCAGCATCAGAAACTAACTTGTTTTTTTCTTCACTTCATCTCCCATTTTCTGCTTTTTCCTCTCTCTCTCTCTCTCTTTGTGCTAAAAACCTTGTTTTTCTTACGGATTCTTCCTGTATAATAATAATAGTATATTATGTACCTACCTATACCTACTTCGCTGTTATGAATGGTGTGAGGAGTGAAATATAAAAATTGAAGATGAAGAAAAAAAGAATGAGTAAGTATAACGTTGTGGAAACAGAAGTATAGTTGTTGAAGCAAACAGCAGCAGTAGGGACACTGATGTCGTTTAAGTTTAAGGCCCCCTTTTTCTCCCAGTCTGTAGGTTTATATTACGTAAAGAAGAAAATGTTCTTGGAGTAAAAAAATGAGATGGCAATTTGCTTTCCTTTCTTGCTTCGTGTTTTTTTCTCTTGTTATATTATATTGCTTTAGTAATATGGTTAAACAAGAAAAGGGAGATGGAGTAGTAGAAGAAGAAGAGCATCGCAGAAAAAACACAAGATGCAGTGCAGTGATGGCGGTGGTGGTGGTAGAAGTAGAAGTAGTTAGTAATCAGATGGTCATATATCTCCGTTGCTGTCTGTGTATATGAGATTCCACCCGGAGCGTTGGAATGCAATAAATTTCTCTCTCTCTCTCTCTCTTTCCCTCTCTCTTTCTCTGGTTCTGCATCTTTGGTAATGGTTATTCCAAGTAAAGCTCTTTTTGCTCTCCTTTTCCTATATTAGGCTGAATCCTTTCTCCACCAACACCACCGCCACGCACTCTTTCTCATTTCATACACTTTTTCAACGAAGTAAAAGTAGTAGTAGTAAAAAGTAGTTTAGGCACGGTGATGACGGTGGTGGTGGCGGTATTCGTACGTACCCATCCTGTTTCTAACAACGTGATGCTGCTGCCGCCGATGCGATGCTTCTGATTCTGCCGCGCTGCACTCTATTCAAAGAAGGAGTTCTGAGGAGTCGATTCGATAGTAAAGTAGATATCGTCGCACTATTATTTTTATCGTTGTAGTTAGTTTTGGGCTCATTCCTGAATTACGTAACATATTTGCCCAAATATTTGACTTGAGAGTAATAATTATATGAGCTTATCTTTCTCTCTCTCCCTTATTGTTGCAAACTATTACATATCAACGCTTGGATAAAAGCCATTCGACAACGTTGTCGTTCGTTCTCTTTCAAGCACAGAGAAGAAGAGCAAGTACCTTAATTCTTTAACCTTATCTCCTCTTTAAACGAATTTACAGAGAAAAATTTACATGGATTGCTATTTTAGTATCTAGTAAGCAGTGTGCAGTAGTGTGGTGGCAGTAGCGTATGAATTCTCCTTTTATTCATTGCATTCATCGACTCAATTCAACTCTCAAACTTTACTTATTACTAGATCGGAGATCTAGTTATGCGATTAGTCTGTTTGTCCGTCCGTCCGTCTGTCTGTCCGTCTGTCGGTACTCTAACTGACGAACGAATGGGCCGATTTGGGTGAAATTTGATATACAAGGTCTTTAAGCCTTCTGTAGGAAGCCTATTGTTTTTCAGCGAAATCGGTTGAACGCTGCCAGCGTACCGAGTGAAAATCCGAAGCTCATGCGCTCC
>JAHZNJ010002892.1:0-22398 GCA_027744475.1 Lepidocyrtus cf. sotoi NNG-2020 | reverse complement strand
CTGACGCACATGTGTCAGTGACAATTAGACTACGCCGCCCGCAGCACAAGCTGTCACCACTTTCAGCTGCCTCCGCTCTAACCATAAGTTAGCCCGTTTGTATGTGTGTTGATGGGAGGATCAGCTGACGCTATGTGTGTTACAATCAGGCGACCCCACTCTTATCACATAGTAGCCCCTTTGTATTTGCGTGCAAGGGAATGTGGTGTCAACAATCAGACGCCTACACTAGAAACATATGCTAGCCCATTTCTGTTAACTCCGCTAGCAAGTTTTTTTTTTGCGGTTTGGTGGGGTTTAATCGTCATTAATCGATTTGAAAACTCTTCGAGTCTCATCTAAAGGGGATTTTACCCCATTTATTTTTTATATTTTGGAACAAGCTATCATTATTTTTCGTATTTTATACTTTCCTTCTTTCCGCAGCTCTGTTTTTCTTTTTAGCAAGGAAATATTTTCTCACAGTTCTAAAATGAGATTGTATCTGGAAGGAATAAAAGTGAAATAAGTGCGTTTACTCCTCTCTCTTTTTTGCTTCTGCTCAACCTGATTACTTTTCAATGAGAAGAAAAATGTATTCTTGATGAATTTTTAAAAAAATAAAATCAAAGTTGTTACACCAAAAAACTTTACATAATGAATTTCGTAACACATTCTTGTAAACGGTTGCAATATTCGTTTCTATAAAGGAAAAAAAACTTATTATTAGAAATATTTGTTGAGGCGAGAAAAAAATGAGCAAATTAGCAAGCTTGGTAGTAAATGGTGCGAGAACACGATAGAAGAACGATGGTGATGATGGTGGCAAATAACAAAAAGCAAACGCAGAAACAAAAAATATCATCATCAACTTGCGATGATGAACTTTGTCGTCCAGCTCAACTCAACGCAACGTACAAAGTAGCACAAAAGAATGAAAGAATAATAATATATAATGAAAGAGGGCGAGTGAAAGGTATGAAAGTGAATGAGAGCTTCCTATTAAAAATAATAGCTGGTTTCTCTCCTTCCATTATTTGTTGACCACACACATCAATTGCTGCTATTTCTAGAGAAAAATAGAGAGAGAGAATGTTGCTGTTATGCTGTTGTCTGTGTGACGACGAGGATGGCGAAGAAGGATAAAAAAGTGAAATAGTGAATGGTAATAGGGGAGCTTCAATGCCGCTGCTGCTGCATTTTTTCTTTCTTTCTTCACATTTCTCTGAAAAACACCTTTCCATTTACTAATGCAGATTGCGTGCGTGAGGAGAGGAGTAGGAAAAATAAAAATGACTTTTTTGTTCTCAAAAATAGAATACTACGTACATACATACTTGGAAAAGAGAAATGTTTAGTTTGACTGTCATTTAGAATAAAAAAGAAGAAGAAAGAGGAAAACTGTTATCAGGATGGATGACAGCTCAACAAACCACAATTTCGCTCATCATGCACAAGAGGGTTGGTTGTCTTGCCTAAATCTGGTGTTTTCTTTTTCTCTCCCAAATCCATTTTATTTTCGCAATTTTCTGTATAAAATCCAATTCAGTGCGTCAAGATAAACAACAACGAATTGTTACGTGAATAATGTCGTAGCAGTACGACCTTGTACAAAAAACGGACGACGACAACGACGACGACGTTTGATATAATTGGAAAATGATAATCGTAAACAGGAATGTTATTCCGTTTTGGATTATGTAGTATTTTTGGTAGCTTCTTATTATTCATTTTCTACAGAGAAAAAAGTAGAAATTGTCTTGAAAAAAACTTATATTTTTGCCACACAAACCATTTTGAGTCATTTCCAAGTTCATATTAAAAGTACTACTTTATTAGGTAAAGAATAGTAAAAGTAAAACGAGCAAGTTAAGTTGGTTTTGAGTTTGAGTTCGATGTCCAGACGAGACGTTTACTTACTAAACCCATTGTAAAAAAATTGCATAAAAAAATCATTTCGCAGAAGATATTAGACTGGATATTAAGGACTGATTAAAGACCGCAATAAAATGTGAATTGCCCGAAATCATTCCACTTTTTCTGTGTTACTTTTACTTTAAGCATGGAACTCTATGCTCCTCACTAGCAAACTGCTGCATATACTATTCCATGATGGAATAAAAAGGACATTGTCGCCAGAAACAGCGGAAGAAAGATGAGACTTCCCTATCAGTTCAAAAGCATCATCATCAGCAGCAGGAGCAGGAGCATCAGAAGAGCAGCATAAACTTTTTTTAGGAATTGGTTTGCAAGTCAGCTCAAGTAATGCCAGGTTTTCTTTTGCTCGACGATTTATTCGTGATATTAGGTGACCATGAAAAGTCGAAATGGGAAGAGTGCAGAGTGAGTGAGAAGAGGAAGGGAGACGCACAACGGTAAAAAAAACGACAAAAGAAAGAAATTCAGAGATAAAGAGGGAAGTAGACAGATGATGTATTTTCGTGTAATCACTGGTTTTGGTTGATGATGGCAGTGCCCTGCTTCACATCTGTCAAGTTGAGTAAACAGAGGCCAAATGGTATCTCACTCTCTCACTTTACTCCTCTCCTCACTCACTCGCTCTTTCTCTCTCTCTCTCTCTCTCTCTCTCTTTCTCCATTTCTCTTCGCCTCAAACCAAACAAGGATAAAATGTATACAGTAAAAAATAGGGAGAGAATGAGAAGATCGTCATGATCATGATCATCATCATCATCTTACTCGTCTACGTCAAGATCAACAACAACAGGATGGGAAGTTACATGCAAACCTTGCTAACTCACTCACTCTTTCTCTTTTGCTTTGCTACTCACCCAATACACTCTTTATCCACCTTCACCACCACATCATGATCAACATTTTCCCCAGTCGATTCTCAATGAGAGCTGCTTGCTACTCTTATAATAAGAACATCACATCGCAATACAACGGTAAACAAAAAAAATACGGATCAGGAAGGACGACGGTTGCCTCCATCGCCTTAAGAGCATCGCATTTCATATTGCCATATCAACATCATCATCGTCGTCGTACATTCCAAGTGACCAGGTCTTACTTATCATCCTCCTCCAACCTTTCCGGCTCTGTATAGAAAACTCATTGACTAAGCAGACTACACAAAAACGACTGTCCATCCGTCCCCGTAATAAAAAGGAGGTAAAAAGCGATAAGGTCAATTTGTAAAATAATGACGGGCAGAAAGAGCGAAGCTCATCATGATCATCATCAGCATTGGCAGTAGGCATTTCGGCCAGACCAACCCACTTTGCTCTCTTTTTTTAGCTGCGAAACGATAAAAAAGAAGAATCCTGCTGGCTGCTGCTGCTGCGGCTCCTCCACTACGAAAATGCTTAAAGGGAATGATGCAAACTAAACTAAACAAAGTGCAAGCGAAGGCGTAAGTCAGCACTCCAGGGAAGAATCAAGTGGAACAACGAAAACGGTTAAAAATGTAATACAAACAAGTGCACTCTCCTTCTCCCTCTCTCTTTCTACGCAATAATATCCATTCACTCACCCCGTTTGATACGGTGGCAGAGAGTACGTAGATGTAGCGTGTAGAGATAAACAGTTTTGTTTTTTTTTTATAAAAAAGACGTCGATGATGTTTTGCTCTAACAGCAGTTTATTTTGTACTCGTTTACAATTTGCGGAATGGCTTGTGTTGAAATCTCCACAGAAAAACGGGGAAAGCAAGCAAGTACGTAAGTGCAAGGCTTACAACAAACAACATCAAACGAGCGATGAAAACGTTCTTTCTATTAATACAAGATTAAAAGAGAAGTTACACGGAGCATAAATAAATTTGAGGGAAAAGGTTACAGATCTCCATTGGACGGCAATAATAATGCTGATGATGATGATGATAACTATTTCACGATTTAGTAAAATTTACGTGAACAAAAAATTAGTCGGTACATTCTAGGAAGGAGAAACACAGAAATAAACAGATTCATAGTTTAAGTCATAGAATGCAATTTACTAATGAAAATTAGACATACTTTTAATTAGTGAGAAAAGAAAAAAGAAAAACTTTTTTTGATTTCGGATGGAATTACGTTTCGTTGTATACATCCACGTAGGTAGGTAGGTATAATACATAGCACAAAACAATTCGAGGAAGAAATTCAAGTAAACAACGTAAATCACAATAAACATAGTCGACAAGCAAGCAAAAGCTGTGTAGGACGGGAAACGAAAAAATAAAACTTTTCCGTCCATGCGACAGGCATAGAGAAAAAAACCTTTCTAAAAAAATTTATTCGACTAAAAAAAGATTTTCAGACTATTTTTTTTATTTCAACGAAAATTAATTCCAATCCGGCTGTAGAGGCAAGAAGCAGGTTTTTAAGCAGAATACCTAATATTGTTTGAGAAGTGTTGTTTCTCTCTCGCTGGCGATGATGACGATGTTTTGTACTTTTGTCGTCGTCGTCGTCGTAGCGGCAGAGAATGGAGAGAGGTGTGACTAGAAGAGGATGTGACTTTCACTCTCTCTCTCTCTCTTTCTCTACTGAACACTCTCTTCTCTTCCTCCAAATTAGAAGAAATGGGAAAAGTGTTATTTTCTAGAATGATTCACTGTCATGTACAAAATTAATTCCCTTGTTAGTTTGTTCGTAGGGATGGAAAACAGCAAAGTAGCTCAGGTTTCATCCTGGTCATGATGCGATGATAACGATGATGATGAAGATGATGATGATATTATAACTATCTATTATAAAGTTGATTGCTGCAAATGTTGTTGCAAAGTCTAGTACATAGCACCTTTCCCCTTCCATAAGTATCCTCAAACAATATGTACACGCTAAACAAGCAAGGTTTTCTAGTAATATTAATAATAGGAAAAGAATGGATAACGTAATCAACAATAGCTTCTGTTTGCTTCTAACTTCTACTGTTATATATTATATGTATATGTATTACAACATCGGTTTGGAGGTGGTTGTGGAAGCATAGTGCTGAAAGAATTAGCGTGAAATATTTCATTGTCATCAAATTTCCTACTTTTTGTACATTCTGCTCGTTCGTGGTGGTAGTGGTGTTGGTTGAAGAAATGAAACGGCGGCGACGAAAAAGGGGACATAACAAGGAAGGATTCCCGGTGTCATCCTTTAATTTTCAATGCTAATTGATACAAAACAATTTAAATATGGTTGAGCACACACCACACACCATAATACCATAAAAATAACATTTCTCTACGGCAGCACAACCTAAAACATGAACAAAGTTGCACTAAAGTAGTACTTGGATAAAAACAAGGTAAAGTTGGTTGCTCTTTCCTTTTCTCTTCCTAGCGAAAATGTCACAAAGTTTGAAAGGTGTATAGAAAACCAGCAGCAACAGCAACAGCACTCCTTCCACCAGCAATAATATTACTTTATGAATCAATTTTGATTAGGGTGATGGTGCTGCTGCTGCTGATGATGATGATCATTATGGTTGCTGGATTGGATACTGTGCTATGTCAAGTGTAGCAGGAAAACAAGAACTCTATACAGTTTCTCTATAGCCAATTCAAAATATCTTTCTGTCTCTCTCTCTCTCTCTCTCATTTTGTTTTTGTAGAATTGTCCGGCTGACTGGAATGCATTGTTTAAGTGGAACATTAGAATTTACTCTGACAGAAAACTTTCCACACAAAAGCAAAAGAAGAGAAAAAAACTGCTGTCTTGTTCTACAAACGGAAACAGGGAGAGTTCTGCTTGCAAATAAATGCTTAAGCAGAACTAAATAGTTATGCTTATAAGACCGCGTTTATTTCCATTTTGTTGTTTGGTGGTGGTGTTGGTGGATGGAGATCGTGTTGGAGAAAAGAGAGGGTACAACTTGTCATCATCACTTATTATTATTATCATTTTATTTCTAGACTATAGTCGTCTCTATTTTCTCCTTTCCTTCGTATTGTTATAAATGCCGACAAGGTTGTTGTGCGGCTCAAAACAACATAATCACCACCACCATCGGCTTTGTCCTCATCAACAAAGCAAGAGCTTTCTTTCCCTTTTGTTAATACAGGATAAGGTAAGTGTGTACACTATCATTGTCATCGGCATCACCAAAGGGCAACATTCCTTCCACCTTTTCCATTCCATTACGCTTTCTTTCTTTCGCTTGCTAGCCTTGCTTCATATAACCAAGCAGGGTAGCTATCAATGCCTCTGCCAATTCGTAATATGAATTTATCCTTTGCTTTCTCTCGCTCAACATGAACACGGTTGTGTTCGCAAAAATCTGGGGTATTGTGAGACTTACTTGCAAATAAAATGTTTTCTGTTTGTTTTGTCTGCTTAATGCAGACAAGCAGACTTGTTTGCAGCAGATGAGCAGCAAATTTGTAATTTTTTATGCTGCTGAAAATTTTATTCATTTATTCATTCTAAACTTAATGGAAACCACTTTCATTTTTAAAAATATGTAGCAACTTTCGTGCACCCCTGCTTTGTTTGCCTTACCTAATACAAAAAAATTAGTTTATTTCTCGTTTGACAATAAAAACGCTTAAAAAGTCTTGCATGAAAACATTTTTTTGCTCTGAAGAGGGAATCTTTCAAGCACTGGAATTTCGATGATAAGTAATAGGGATTACTATTACAACTTTCATTATTATTATGATTATTTTATACGCCTTCCTTCCTATTATTGACAGAAAGGTAGGTACATAATATCCATAAAATGTCTTTGGATTCGATCACATATTATGTTGATGATCATAATCATCATCATCATCATCGCATATCGCATCCAGCCAGTCAAGTTCTATCAGAGTAACTAATAAATATATACCCTTATACATCCAAGAATAATTTTCTTCTTTTTCTTCATCGGAAATAAAGCTTTTTTCTGTTGTTCCAATACTATACGGTTGCAGCTTCTTCGATTATTATTACCGTTATTATTATTATTATTGTTATTATTATTATGATTACCATAGATGGGGACTTTCTCCCTTCTCTGGTATGTATTGCTTCTATGTTTTTTGTAAGTGTGCTTAAGACGACGTAAAAAAGGAATTTCTTCATAAAAGATACTTTTTTCTTAGTACTACACACATATGAATAGTTGACCATTTTCATGATAATCATCATCGTCATCATTATCATCTTCATGGAACACACATGCAATAACAAAAGTTATACTTGGGTTTCGTCATCACTCCTTCTTCTTAATATGTATAATGTGTCCTGGACATAAACTTGGTAGTTTTCTTTTTTTCTCTCTCTCTCTTTCTAGAATGAGCTGTTTCAGCATTATTATTATGTAGAAGAGGAGTGAGAGGAGTAAAGAGTACACGGAAAGTGAAGCGGAGAAGAAGTTAAAGAAGAGGAATAAGAAAAAAATCATAATAATAATTCTTGCACCCATTCAATAGCCTCTCTATTGGAATATTGGATGAATAAGTAGCATATATTATTATTACACAAGAAGAGAAGTAGCAGTCAGTAGTCAGTAATCGTAAGTAGGAGCACAAGCACACAGCACTCAAGGGAAATTAGACCCTCGGCACTTGTCAAACATTTGGTCAAGCACTAACGACCACAATCCGACTACACTCTCTCTCTACTACTTTCCACCACCATCATTCTCATCATCGGACTCATCATTTATATAATATGTATGCGAAAACTAACAGAAACGAGCAAGAGCGAGCGTAACAGTAGTAATAGTGATGTTAGAAGAAGAGCTTACTCCCTTCTTTCAAAACCGATATATTTCTGGATTTAAAACTTGACGGAATTGAGCAGTGAATGAAAGAGTGCAGGCAAGAATAGAAGAACTGTGTCCTTTGATGCTTTATTATAGCTCTTGTATATGGATAATATGATGATGTTATTTGCATGTATTGTATTCATGACTGGTGCTAGAGTTAAACAGAGAAAGGGAAAGAGTGGCCTCGTTTACAGAAAAAATACCAGGGTGGTATATTATGGTATGGTATGGTAGTAGCAGTTTAAGTTTAAGTGAACAATACTATTATGCACAGAATGGAAAAGTAGGAAGAAGGAAAGGAAAAAGAATCAGAGATAGGGAATGGTCACTCACTACACAACTACTTCTACTGCTATTGTTGAAGGAGAAGAAGACGAAGAAGAAAAATTGGAGTTATCACGAAGGAAAGTGGCCATTAGAAGAATAAACTCTTCGTAAATAATAACCATTCAAAGGAATTGTGTTTGCAGAGAAATTTCTTCCATTTCTTTCCATCATCATCATCCGCATTGTATAACACAGATGGAAAATTTTCCTCTCTCTCTCTCTCTTTCTCACTCTGATTATAGTCCAGGGAGAAAATTGGAAATTGTTGTGTGCTGGGTGGAGAAGTAGCAGCAATGAAATGAGGAAATATGCAAGGTGGCAATAATAATAAGTAACGCATTTCAAGAAAATTTCCTTCCCTCGTTTATTGACGTATTGAAGCTGATTGTAATAAGAAGAATGGCGTAATAATAATCATCGAATAGAACCAGAGAAACGAAAAAAAATTATATTATATAATAAATTCATACATCTCAATTCCGATTGATATTTAGTTAAGAAAGACGAAAATTGTAGAGTGTTCATTTTATATATTTGTAATGCTATTTTTTTGCTTATCTGCATTAAGTCGGCTCAACTATTATTACCTATCTTCATTTACATCGTATAATATATATTTACGTCTATTCGTCTTCCTCTTCCCTTCCCCTTTAAGTAAGCTACTCTCCTCTTTCTTTAAATCATTTATGGTGATTTTTTGCTTTTCCTTTGCCTCCCGTTCTCTCATGCCAGTAATTCATATTTCACCTTCCCTGATGATGATCATACTATATGGTAATTTATTTACCCCTTTTTCTTTTCCACCACTACTATACATGTATATAATATATGAACGCTATTGTGCTTTATATTTTCAACCCACTCATTCATCCTCCACAGTTTTTTATTACTCTCCTTACACCAAATAAAATAGCCTTGACTAATAATATAATATAGTAAGGGTCATCCTTTTTTACTCTGCAGCTTGCTGATAGCGTTTATCAGAAGTAATAAATGTAATCGAGATAAAATAAAATGCTATTCCTAAAAAAGAAAGAAGACGTACATCTTTTTGTTCAAGTATCATTCCATTTCACCATATTTTTTATGGTTAAATTGGTGACAATGAAGTTGGGGATTCTTTCTTAGCAGGTATTAGGTATCTATTTCCTCTATCCTCCTCCTCATTTCCATTAAAGTCCTTTTACAAACTAAAGCCTGGTAGTATGACAATAATTTGCTTGGTGTAGAGTAGAACGTCATAATATGCATGATGATGCGTGAAATGCCAAAATACTGTTGTGAATGAAAACATTATTTTTTCGTAGAAGAAGAAGAAAAAACTTCTCTAAAGACTTGAGAATATTTTTTCTCGCTTTCCTTTCTCCCAAAAAATTGAGATTAATGAGGCAAATCATAAACAAAAATGAGTCAGAGTTTGTTTTCCCTCTCTCTTTCTCGTCTCTGTGATCTTCTCACCAAAAAGCAAAGAAGGAGCCGAACGGGTAAAGAACATTAAGGAAAAGAGAAAGAATTCATTTGAAAATGTCAGTGAAGGTGATTTGGTTGTGCTTGCTGGTGTGGTACGTGTTGTAAACTGTTTGTGTTCTCTCTCTCTCTCGTTCCTCAGTAAACAAAAATGATTTCTTCCTTACAATTTCCACAAGTAAATAACATCTCCTTTCAATTTTGATTACGTGAAGAAGAAAAAGAAGAAGCAGAAGAGAAGAAGGAATGGTACAATCTTTCAGTAGAACCGGATTCATTTTACTTGAACTGTGTGGTGCTGAGCTGAGCTGAGATTTTCACTATTTATCCTGTCATTCATTCATTCCATCCTCTTTTTCCGCTACTTTTTCATCTTTTCCTTTCGCTCCGGAGAAGAAACATCTTTCCGAAATAAAAACATAAAGTAAGGAATGAAAAGGGTGGAAAGGCGAGGACGACAAAGAAGAAGAAAGGAAGCCGTACCAAAAAGTAAATAGCGTTACGTTTACGTTGCTACTTTTACAGAAAAAGCACGTTTTCTACGGAAACTCAACAACAGCATTAGCAGCACAACAACAACAAGCTGGGCTGCCTCACAATAAACAACCCCTTTGGCTTGGTTTTGAAGGTTACAGTTGGGGAGCTTGCAACAGAAGTCTGTATTTTTCATTTTCAGAGCAAAATACCAAACAAATATATTTTTTAGTACGGCCGAAAATTCACTGTGTTTTTTATAAGTGCCCGTTTAATTACATTTTTATCCTTAAATGTTTCTTATCCTAAAATGAAACGTGTTTGATTAATTATTTAACTAAAGTAACCTCTTCAACAAGATAAAAGTTTCGAACATTTACACAATTGCCTACATATCGGTGATCTTAAACAACAATCTAAATCTTTTCTATTTCTTTTATAAAAACAAAACGAAACCAAATGGTAAAAGAAAACAGCCTAGCTATGAATAAAAACTTATCAGCAGAAGAATTGTTTAAAGCGAAGAAAGTACAAACAAGCTCTTGTTAAAGAAAGTAAAAGAATGAATTGAAAAGAAACCACCACAGAAATTTCACCTTTTTGAAAGAGAGAGAGAGACGGAAGAAGGGTGTAGGCCCTGAAGTCAATTTCTGACTTCAAATTACCTTATTCAAGTAAATGTGAAGCTAATCAGGGAGTCTCAACGCGACGCTACTTCTTCCTCACAAAATTACTCTCGTTTCTTGCATACCGATGAGGGTGTGTGCCAGAAAATTAAATCCACACTGTGTGTCTAAACGAACATCACATAAAGTTACACAACCACACACCAGCATCACCTCCACCACCACCACCACCACTACAAACAGGCAACAGACGAAAGGAGGAATTTGAATCTTCTTCTTCTTCTTTGCAATTATATTTTTATTTCGTAATCCAATCCCGTTCAAAAACCGTTTTATATTGTAGTATTTGTATTGGGATTGGCAAAAAATGGGGAAGATTAAGCAGAGGAAAACGTGGAAGGAAAGGGAAAACAACATGGCAATAGTGATCAAAGATCAGCACCATCATCTTGCTGCTATGTTGCTTCCCTTACATCAGAGAGATCTGTGAAGTAAAAGCAGTTGATTGCAGCAACAGCAGCAGCAGCAACCTCTTTTAAAATTTTATTAGTTTCGTGTTAGATTAAAATTATCTGGTTTTGTCTTCTCTCTCCTAAAAATAGTATAATAATAATAATAAAACAACACAAGAGCAACTTCCAAGAAGAAACGTCCCAGCTGGAACAATTATACATATTTCGGGTGAACATCTGCAACATTTCGTTTTTCTCTGTGTTTGGAGAAAATAAAATGCGAACAAACGGCTTACAGAATGACGGAACGAAGCAAAGCAGAGAAATTTCTTGGGGCAGATTGAGACTTCTCCACAAACAGAGAAAGAGAGATGAGAGCGAGCGGAACAACAACAACAGAAGTTTTCCAGAGGCGTATATCTATCTCCAATGTTGTTTGCTTGGCAATGCTTACTTTCCCTTCTCTTTTCCTTTCGTACGTTTTGTTGTTTGGAGAGCAAAGCAAAACAGAATCGCTTTGCTTTTCTTTTCATCCCTGTCTCATTCGGAAGCTACGTACTTTTGTGCAATTTTCTTACTTCAGCTACAGCTTCGAGAATGATTCACCAAAACAAAATTCATTGTACGGAGCAGAGCACACTGGGGCAGAGTGATGCATTATCACGAAGGTAGAAATTTTCATTTCGGTTCTTCATTTTTTATCGTCTTTGTGTTTGTTGCAAGCAGACGGTAGCAGATTGATGAAGGTTTCTAAGATGCTGACGAAGGGCTAATTTAGGTTAGCTTAAGTAAGATTTTTAATCCTTGTTGAATAGTCATCTATACTTACCTCATTTGAAGATTGGAACGGATTCCCCGTGTTCAATGTCCACATTGCCTTGAAAAAAGTATTTTTGTGAATATGTTGATGAGTGTAAAACTCGGAAACGTTTGTTTTAAAAATAACGGCAACTTTTTTAATTTTCACTTCAGAATATTTCTTAAGGTTATCTATTTATTTTTTATGAATTTGTCAATTACTTTAATTATTTGTTTTATATACTTTTTCGCTGAACTTCGTAGTTAGTTTTCAATAGACAATGTTTCAATCTTACTTTGTTTACCTTCCCGGTAAATGTGCAGTAATATGAAGTTTATTTAAATATTAGCTTATAGGTAGATATATTTTTTTAATTAGTTGATATATTTTATACAGCTTTATTATAACAAGCACTGATTCAATATTATCCTTAATTTAAATATTTGTCACGTTCACTTAACTTTTTATAGTAATTTAAGTTAATAGTGCAGTTACAAGATGGAATGAATTAACATTGTTATGGCATGACACTTTTATTCTCTGAGATCAAATTGGAATGCTTGAAAATTTCCAATTTAAATTATTATTTGTTATGCTTTTAGTAAAGATTAAAATCCAGTTTATTTTAAGAATTGCAATCTCAATTAAATATTATATAATTGATGCTGGAAGAATGTTAAGTGGCTGAAGAGTATACAATTTTGTTTACGAATATTTAGGTAAGGTATAATATAATACTTATGTTGTTTATATGAAGAAATGTGTTTTGTTTATTCTGTTATTTTTGATTGGGGCTGTTTGCGACGAGGAGCACACAACAACAGTGGAAGAATTTCTGTTGGAACAACAATAAATATAAACGTTTCCTCCCGGAGCCTGTTGTTGATGTGTGTTGTTGTATTGGAAGGAGGGGAAGAAGATCACAACATAACATCATCATCATCAACAGCAGCACCATCACCACCACCACCACCACCACCAACACCACTACCACCTCCACTCGCACACACACACTCCACACTTACATATATACACTCACTACTAAACATCATCCACTCCCCATATAAAAATTGTATGAGAGTTTTTAGAGAGAGAGAGAGAAAGAAAGAAAGAAATAGAAAGAGCTCAAAGCTTTATAAAAACAGGGTGAATGAGATGGAGAGAGGCCTCTTTTCTTCCTTCGTTTTTTCACTTTCTTCCTCTCCTCTTCTTCCACTTCTTCTTCTCCGTCTCACAAAACAGCAGCAGCAGCAGCAGCAAAAGTCCATGAAAAGTTTCCAATTCCAAGTTGGAACTTTCTCTCCACCTTTTCGGATGTTCGTAGCGGAGCAAGCAGAGCAAAGGGAAGAATGAACGGGGAAAACAAGAGAACGAGAGAGAGCTCCAGGAACAAACAAGACAACAGAGACATACACAGAGGCACAAGCAGCAGCAGCAGCAGCAGCACAAGCATCACATCACACACCAACACCAACAAAATATACACACACACACATACTACAAAATAACAGTTTTTCTACGACGACGATATCATGAAAAGACGACGACGACGATGATGATGATGATAATGATGAAGGACGACGACGACGAGAGCTGAGAAGAGGAGAGAAGAAAAGGAGAATGAGAATGGAATAATGCTGGAAAGAGCCACATCACCATCACCAACACCACCACCGCCGCTGCCACTACACCGTATCATTTTATTGTGTATTCGGAGGATCTGGAATTGGTGTGAAGAGGGGATGAAGTACTGCTTTACTTTTACTTATGTCGTTTTTTGTTATTTTTTCGCCTACTGTGTGTGTTATGTATACACAATAAATGGGAGTAGTAAAAAAGGGGAAAAGATACACACAGGTAGCTCAGCCAGCTCAGCTCAGAACCTCTCACACAGGTCAGGAGAAAGCTGAACGGAGGAAAGCAAAGCAAAGCAAAGCAAAAGCATAAAACTAGCATTTATGTTTGTACTATTGGTATAATACACACACACTAACTACAACACTCCCTTATTCATCCTTTTCTTCAGCTTGATTTTCTCTTTCTGTGTGTGTGTTCTTCTTGGCTTGTATAATACGATGACGATGACGACTGTAGGGCGATCATCATGGGTTTTGGCTAAACTAGTAAAAGTAAGCATAGAACTTGCTCTAAAACTAACGGTGGCAGAGAGAGCATTGAGATTCTCCGCAACCTTCATAGTATGGCATCATTGCTTCCTCTTTTCTTCTTTTTTTATTATTGTATTCATTCCATTGCTGCTCATTCTTTTTGACTATTTTCTTTTGCCCTCTCATCACCATACACAGCAGCGGAGGCTTACACACTCACAACAAAAATACTCCTGCCAATTCAACATTTAGCATTTGCTGCTCACTTTGTTCCCGATGTTCCCCATCCCTAAAATCTTTGTGTTGTTTTGCTTCTTACTTTCTACGACTTTTTGCGAAAAAAAAATGTGGGAAGAGTAACAGAACAGAACGAACAGAACCAAAGGAGAAATATCTGCAGAAGCAGCAAAACACAAAGAAATCATGGGAAATATTGTAACAGAGTTCTCTGCTATCAAAGCTCTCATTCAAACGGTTTGATTCCAGCAGCAGTAACGGTTCGTCTTCCAGTAATACTAAAACAATGGAAGAAAGGAGAGAGTAAGCGGACTTATTGGACTGGACAAGTAGACAAACGCAAACTTACGCAACTTCTATGCACATACGTACGTACGTACATATTTGAAGAGAACGATTTTTTTATTTTTTTACTATAAAAATATGTATGCAGAAATTTTAAAATGTATATTAGAGAATACATCCATTAGAGAGGAAGAACCAAGTTTAACAATTGTTTTCAACATTTTTTTTTCACGCATTTATAAAATATTGGCTGGGATTGCATGATCGGAGCTGCGTGGAGCAAGAGAAAAATCTCGTTTTTACAATATGGTCGAATGTGCACATCTTATTCGCGTAGAATGAATGTATTATAAAAACTCAAGTTAGAAGATAAGCCATCATCGCCTAGCCTAGCTCAAGTCTCTAGTTTGTAGCAGTAGTAGTAGCTGAAGTAGAGGTTTTTTGTTCATCTCCATTTCCCAAGTTTTGTTCAATAATAGTGGAGAAGAAGCTAAATCTAGACTAAAAGAGTAGTTGGAGCTGGAGCAGCAGCAGCAGCAGCTGGAAAAACAGCATTACAATTTTCACCACCGCCGCCGCCGACCCCAACCACCACTACCACCATCATCATCACCGTTCTTTCTTTCAACTGATGTGCGAGTGAGTGAGATCGCTCGGCTGGCTGGCTGGATAGCTGTTGTTTGATATGAACATTGTTAATGTGCCCACTCTTCCTGGTTATCTGTCTTATTTTTCATATTATATAATATTATATATTTCAAGAAAAAAGAAAGTTGGACCGCTTTTGCGCCTCGTAACAATGCAATAGCAATACCAACACCGCCACCACCACCTTACCTAAAAAAAAGTTCTTATATATTTGTAATATATTATTATAATACTTTTTTGCTAGTGCTTTTAGATTCACATTAATTTTTTGTTGGATGAGGAAGATGAAGAATGAGAAGGAGAAAGAGTTTGGGAGAGACAGCTGGCTAAAGCAAAACATAGTTTGTGTGTGTGGGAGTGTGCATGTGGCGTGATAACATGGATAACCCTGCCATGAAAGGGAGCTGCGAGTTGTTGTAGCGAATTGGAACTCGTAGGAATTATTTTCTGACATTGTAGATTTTAGCTACAAGTTCTCGCGTTTCCCCAAACACATTTATTTTCAGATTTATACATCAATTGGTCTTATGGTATTTATTTAAAAACTATTTATTTATCTATTTATTTATTATTGAGTGTAATTATTTTAAATTTCTGTGGGTGTTCATATATTGTAGTTATTGTGAAGTTCAAATATTAAAGTGTTTTCTGTAAAAAAAATGGGGTTAGTTATCCATCACGTTATGAATTAAATTAAAATTAAGATTAATGTTATAAAAAAACTTTTACTTGTGGATGTTCTGTTCATCGTTCATTCTTTGCATCTATCTATCTATACAGGTCCATTTATATTGAAAATAACAACACAAAATAAACGCTTCATCTTCTTTCTTTCTAGAATGAAACCTCCCTTTTTTTTAGTTCCGCTTTCACTGCGGCAATGTTGATGACGACAAGAAAAAGAGAGAAAGCGATGAGATACTACTGCAAATGTTTTTATATATTCCCTTTCTTTCTCTTTCTCTCATGTATATGTACACAGATACACAAAACGGGGGTTTTCAAACACAAGCAAGAAGAAATGCAACATCACTCTCTCTTTCTCTGTCTCTCTCTCTCTTTTCTCTTTACTTTCTCCAGTTCGGAAAAGTCGAGAAATATGCTTTCTCCGTTTCCTTGTGAAAACAGTGAGAGAGTATTTTCCCTGTGTACGACTTGTGTATTGGCAACACTCATACACATTCACAAAAAAAGTCCTTGTTTTTCGTAAATGTATAATATGTGCGTACTGCTGTTGCTGCTGCTGCTGACTCTCTCCGGTTAATACGGCTGCTTGCTTTTTTATTATTCTGCTGTGTTGCTGCTGCTTCTGCTGCTCCCTTCTACTTTCTCTCTCTCTCTCGGAGAGATGAGAGAAAAGGAAAGACAGGCGCAAGGAAAAATGTGGAAGCCTTCTTCCTTCCAATGAGAGAGGGCAATTACAGTAGAGGACTTGAAGTGGGCACTCCTGCCGTTCCACTTACACCTCTACAGCCACCAATAACAACAACCAAACAAAATAGGAGCTGCTCGTCGTCGTCGTGGAGCAGTAGCAGTTTTGACGTGCAGTACTGTGCTTTTATTCTTCCTTTCTCTTTCTCTCTATCCTCACAACATAGCATAATACACAATCCACTCACACATACACACAACAAAATCAAGATATTTTTGCTAACTAGCTTCAGAGCCAGCTTTGCCTTTCTCCTTCTCTTTTGCTCTTTCTCCTTTCCTTTCCTCCTCAGGATTATTATGTTGTATGGAATACAAACAACGATACACACTCACATATCGCCTTTACATTTAATACACACAACACTAATGGATTAACCCACCCTTTTGCAACACAATCTCTTTCTATTTACTTTAATACAAAAGTTTTGCCAGTGAAGAAGAAGGAGAAGAAGAAGGGATGAAAACTTTCTCCTTTCTTGCTTCCTTTCACCGATTCCGTATTTTCTTTATGCTAGATATGCTGCTGCTTATTTACTTGTTGTGGTTTATGTTTTCTGTTTACTGTTGTTTTGCTTCGTTATTGGGGAAATCTGATATTGCTTATTTTGGTTCGGAGACTTTCACGAAAGGGATGATTTTTCTCCGCATTCGCTGAGTGGTACTTTTAATGCTGTTTTAAACTTGGTATTGACTTTTAAAAAATAAAATTAATTTCTTATTCACATTGTTTTACAAATATAAGTAAGATTGCAATAAATTTTGCTGTAACATGAATGAAATTACGACATATTACGGAAATTTAGTAAACGCATATAGTATTACACAAGTCTCTCCCCCTCTTATACAGCTCCAGACTCATCAATGGAATTGGAATGAATGAGAATAGCAAAAGACTCGAGGCTTGACCTTAAACTAACTTTTTGCTGGTGACGATGATGATTTTACTGCTGCAGTTGAACAGACTGACCAAAGTAGATAATGCTTTCCTATTATACTTTAGCTTGTACTATAGTATCTTTTCTCCTCTCTCAAACTTATTAGGCGACAATGTGGTTACTTTTCAACACATTTTTTTTGCAAGTTTCCTACAAAAAAAAACTTTCATCTTTCAACGCAGCCTCCTTCGTCCTTTCACATATATACTCGGTGATGGTGAAGTGATATGCGGGGAGCAGAACAAGGACACTGATCTTTCTCGTGCTATTTTTAGATTACAACTTTGTCTGCGAAACAGTGGGAAAGGAAAGCGCGTGCATATAAAGAGTAATGCATATACTTAATACTTACCATTACTTAATAAACAGTAAAACTTGATGAAACTTCACCTCACTCATCGTCAGCGTCGTCGTTGCAGCTAGAACATATCACGTAGCAGTGAAAGAAGAATATGTGATATGTGTTATGTACATACATATTACGTAAGTAAAATCATTGGCCTCATCATCATCATCATCATCACCTTTCTTGATCAGCCGTAGATAGATATGTCCCAATTTTACAATATTATCTTTTCTATATCAGTAGAGCCTTACTTACATTGAGTATTTATGTACCTTGTTATATAGCAGTAAAAACAGACAATGAAAGCACTAGAAAAGAAAAAGGTTATTTTTTGCCATTGTAATCAAAAGTGGAGGAGCAGCAGCAGCAGCAGCAGCTGAGAGAAAGAGACGGAGAGGGAAAAACGAGAAGAAGAAGAAGAAGAAGAAGAGGAGGGAGTGGAGTGAGTGGAGAAGTGCAGTCTAGATGCACTTTCAGCAAGAATGACTACGCAGCAAAGTGACTTCGTCTGTATAAAATAAAAAAAGCTCATACCTATTTTCATAGAATAAAGCTAGAGAGAGAGGGAAAGAGAGAAACGAGATGAGCTTTAGAGAGTACAAGGTTGGCCGATGTCGATGCACCCCATCCATATAATTTTTTAAGGAAAAAGAGAGAGAGAGAGAGCAAGAGAAGAAGTGCAAGAACTTTAGTTTAGTTTAGTGGAATAGAGCGAGAAAGTAAGCTTCATGTGAAATAGCTTTTACTTTTCTCTCTCTCTCTTTCTTCTCTCATTGCTGCTGCTGACTGAACTACTTTGACCATAATATATATTCTGATCCCACGAAACGAACGACGGAGTGCGAAAAAGACTCTTTTCACAGTCATCCTTCTACATCAAAAAAATAGAATAGAGGTGCTGTGTTGCTGCACAGTTGCTTTAGAGAAGGAATAACGAGGATGTGAGAGAGTTGAAGATTTTTTTAACAGATTGATTCTCTTGTCTCCTTTCGATCCAATGATTGACATGTGAAATAAGTTTTCCCAACTTTTTTTTTTGCTAAACTTTCATCTTTGCCAATTTTATACTTTTACGCTTACACCCAGCACAGCATAAGTTCCCTACTTACTTGAGCGACGTGTATATATCAGAAAACTATCATCGATATCAGAATCATAATATCACTTCTTCTTCTTCCTTCACCCTCCTAATTCTTCGCGAGCAAAGTCAATGTCTGGAGGAAAAAGGAAGTGAAGTGATGTGTGCGTGTGTATGTAGGGAATGCATGCAGTGCGTATTGCACTTTTACACAGCTGATTTCAGCAGTTCCATGAAACTAAAAATGGATGTACATAAAAGGCATATTATTACATTTTTCTCAAGAGAAGTGTTTTTCATTCCATATCATACTCCAATTTATTCTCACGTTACCCCACCGCGCTGCACTACGTTATACTAACGGAAACTGTCTGCTTGGTTTCCTTTTCTATAGGTAAAATTTATTTTAATGTTTAAAAGTAAAAGAGAAACTGTGTTTGTAGGATAATTGAGAAGATTGCTGCTGCTGTTTCTATTGCTGCGTACTGTTGTTAGTGATGATTAAATTTATGTCGATTTTTTTGTGAAAAAAACCAGATTTATTTATAAACATCTTCAATTCATCATGATCCTGAATCAAATTTATTTATTTGTGTAAATAATACATCTTTTAACAATTCTGTTTGGGTTTTACTAGTTTTTTTACTACTCTAACTTTACTAAAAAATATCTGA
Organism: Lepidocyrtus cf. sotoi NNG-2020; assembly: GCA_027744475.1. Lineage (NCBI taxonomy): Eukaryota > Metazoa > Arthropoda > Collembola > Entomobryomorpha > Entomobryidae > Lepidocyrtus > Lepidocyrtus cf. sotoi NNG-2020. The sequence continues at coordinate 2,841 of JAHZNJ010002892.1, read as the reverse complement.
AATACATTTTACATGAGATATTGAGCAAATACTGACACAGTGGGTGTATTATTATTCTATCTATCTCTCTTCTAACTAGGATGAATGGTTTATTGCAAGTATGGAAAGGAGACTACGACGCGACGACGGAAACTTCGAGAGGGAGATAGATAAAATGTTTACACTTTTATGTACATGCTTTAGTCACCAAGATAAACAAAAAAAATTGTTTTGGAATGGAAAACAAAATGCTTTTAAGTAAAACGCTATAGGGATGGTAATTTTAACGACGTTTGAAACTGTGCAGATGCTTACGTCGTTGATGTTGTTGTAGTAGACATTTTTCAGAGAATGAGTTAATGCTGACCTTGAAGCCCAAGTAGGTAAATACAAAAGCTGATGATGTACGTGTGTGTGTGTGTAGATTTTGTAGGTAAACCTTTTTTTATTAGTACTTGCACGATACGATTGGTAAATGGTTGACGAAAGATTGTTTTAAACAGCGAAAAAAAGAGATTTTCTCTTACCTTTCCACGGAAATGGGGAGACGCTCTTTGATGAAGTTAAAGATGATTTAAAAATTTACCTGAAAAAATACAAAAAAAAATCTAATTTTAGAATAAACCAATTAAGAAAAAAAAATCTTCAGTACAAGCTATCGCTATTGTTTTGTGTTTTATAATATGAAATGCAGCGTTGTAACGCAGTAGGATCCTCCACCTTACGAATACAGTAAGAGCAAGAGCAGAACTCTGTATATTTCAATACAAGTTCAAAAACACAATAAAAAATATTTAAATTCAAGACACGGAAAAGAAAGAAACTAGTTTAGTTAGATGTCATCCCATCAAACATCATCACCACCACCACCACCACTTCATGGTTATTCTTGCAAACATCTGATAAAGATGTCTTCTTCCTCCTCCTCCACTCACTCTACTCCTAGATAAATGCAGATAGCGTGAAGAAAAGAAGAAGTCATTTTGTTAGAGCCAGAGAAGGAAAGCTTGAGAGTAATTCTAACAATATTTGAAAAGGCTACTGCTGCTATGCTGCTGCTGTTAGATTTTAGATAAAATGTTGAAGAAAGCATAGCAGAAATTCCCACGAAATAGTAGGACACGGGAAACAAGACAAAACTTTATCAAAATTATATTAAGGTAGTGTTGTAGTTGTAGTATTAGGAGTAGAGCAGAGCAGTAGCAGCGATATTATTGAGAAAGTGTGTGTACTGTGTGTGGAAGTGGAAGAAGGATTGTTAAAAGTACTAATGAAATTTCCCCATCTGTTCTCAAACATTATCAGTAATTAGCATAAGATTTACTTTCCCGTGAATAATACACGACGATCGCGATGGTTCCACAGACTTTCTGTCTTTGGTACTAACTCCACTCCACTCCACACTTTACTTACACAATATGGAATTGTGTCATCAGTGGCGGCGGTGTTGCTGTTGAGCTGAAGTAAGAGAAAAGGAGAAAAGAGGAGAGAAAAGGTGATGATGAAATGACATTTTCTTTCACAGATATCTAAATCTAGCAACACTGCAATATTTTACAGCAAGCAACCAAAACCTAAAATGTAAACATGGTGCATTCCAATTTTCCCTTGTCGATGATGAGTCTTCTGGTTTTCTCTCCTCTTTTAGATATTAGATAAATACCTACACTATAAGTACCATACCTGTTTTCCAGTTCTTTACAATCTTATTTGGAATGAAAGCTTTTTACTTACTACTACACGAGAATGATTCCCGCAAGATGTTTTAATGTAATAGATAGATAGATGCTGCAATCTGCAATTTATAAGTACGAGAGATGTTTGTAAAGAGGTACATAATATTATTCTGTTGTTGACTCGTTAAGAAAACGGAATGGAACGGAAGCAAAAGAAAAACCGCAACGCCTTCTCAAGCTTCTTAAGTCAAGTCAGTATTTGTTTCTACTTAATTCAAATACTTCGTTTCGAGTTCAAAATAATTGGTGCGTGAAGGAAAGAAGGAAATACAATAATAAAACCCATGTCAATGAATTAAGTAAACCTAAGCCATTGTTTGTTAAAGAAATTGGATACTATACTTTCGGAAGGACTTTCTACTGACTCGTCAATTTAAAAACAAACCAAGAAAATCTTAATTTGCTAAACCGCTTGGCTTGTGTCGAATAATTTCAAATGTCGATATTGTCTTTATTATAAAAAAAAGTCTGAAATCGAATCAAGCAAAAAGCCATCTGTCAAAATAGGGAATGAATGATGCCTCAATTCAATGCTAAAAGTTTTTTTCTTTAACTTTGCTTGCTAAAATACAATTTAGCAAGATTAAAATGAGTTTTTTCCTCCATTTCACATTCCATCGTAGGAGAAACTGCTTGCTCAGGTCGTTCTAAACATTTTTATCTTTATACGGATAAAAGGAAGCCATTTTTGACAAAACAAGAGGGAAACTGTATCTCATCGTGCATCTATCTATACATCTCCCTCTCTTACACCAATTCATCCCATTCTCAATGCTATTACACCTACAGCTTTTTATGGTCCAGGAAACTGTGTACTTCATTCAAAAACATTGCCACTCAACCTTAATCGAAAATCTCATCAATATAAAAAAATAAGATGCAAACCTGATATAGCTATCTATCTATCTAGCTATCTATCCCCAAACAAATTCAAGCAAAAAGAAAGTAATAAATGAGACTGTTAACGTAGCTAGTTGGGTTCTAGAAATTTTCGGCAGAGTACAGCAAAAAAACGACGATTTTAAACGTTATAAGCATAAAATGATATATTTTCCATTATTACTAGATCGGAGATCTAGTTATGCGATTAGTCTGTTTGTCCGTCTGTCCGTCTGTCCGTCTGTCC
>JAHZNJ010002891.1:0-10616 GCA_027744475.1 Lepidocyrtus cf. sotoi NNG-2020 | reverse complement strand
ACAATAACTCGGAAGCTCGGTATTATATTTCGCAAAGCATCATGCAATTGTGTGATTGTGAACGGTGCAAGTACTAAAAGCTCCCATTGAAAATTTGTAATGGATGCAATGTATTATTATTATGTAACCATCCCAAGGTCGTCAGTATTCAAAGAGAAAATACAGACAAACTTGGCCGAATTATCTCACCTGGAAAAACTTGTCGGCCACTTCGAACCTGAAAAAAAGCCAAATAATTATTTTTTTCAGACTACTATTTTTCGATATGACGCTCAAATTAATATAAATCCAATTAGGTACGTTTAAAACGTAAATGACATCATTCATAAGAATACGTAACCATGCACAAGATTACGATGATGATGATAGGCTCGTGTAATTTTTATAATATGAGAAAAAATAATGTCCTTTTAAAAGATTTGTCTTTCACCTCTCCATCAGCAATCTACAAAGAAAGTTTATAAAAAAACACATAGTTTGTGGTTGGCTTATACTTACCCTGTTGAGATCCGATGTTGAGGATCCAGCTTCGACAGAGGATGATGCGGCAGATAAAAGTGTTTCATTAGTATCCACACTCCCTGTGGGCAGCGAGAAAGACAATCTAGCGAATGCTAAGAAGCTTATATAAAATATCAATCCTAAGTGCGTCCACAGCTTGTCCAATTTTATCACTCGGAAGCTTGTCGAAGAAGAAGTTGGATTACAACAACTTTTTCTTTTATTCGTTTCCCTCCCTCCGGATACTCTTCTCCTTCTTCTTTTTGTTGTTTTTGTTGATTTGATCGTTGTGACGCCATCAGGATGGTCCTCACAGGTAATTATGTTGAAAGATGTTTCTGTCGGTGTCGCTGTCGCTGTCGAAGTTGTTAGTTTTGTTGTGGTGGGGGATTCTTCACCCAACAAAATACTTTCATCACTTATTCTCCCCATTCTCCTCTTTGCACTTGAAGGAAACTCTTCTTCACCTGTTAATAATGTTATTACACGACATAGCACAACGTAATCTACACAAACCTAGAGCGTTTGACGTGATGTGACGTTGTTGTTGTTAGTAGTTGGTGGTGTGGGAAATCTCATCCACTTTCTGCAGATTGTATGAGAAGCTTCGGTCTTCACTTTACATGGCAAAGTCAAATCCAATCACAATCAACCTGTTAAATTGATAAAAATAAGTACATAAATAACTCAAATCTAAAAAAAGCAGTCTTTCAGCAGGAATTCAATCTCTAACATAAGCACAAACGCCACTAAACCAACAACGATTTACGTAATCGCGCAAATATCCTGTTATATAATAATTTAAAAGCTTATTCCACTCTTCTGCACTTCAGAAGATTCCTACTTCCTGTAAATTCTTTGACTGCCTGTAATGTTATGTCAAAACACACGCTCTTTTAATGAGCACTTCAACTTTTCCCTGAAATCCTTTATTCTTTTTCGTTTCCCTTTCTAAAACACTCTATAAAAAATGTGCTGGAAAATATGTTTCCGCCTTCATCCTTTTCCGTTATGATTTCTGTCTATTCTTTTTCCCTTTATTGAATTTACTTGTAACAAAAATGAAATGAACAAAGAACAAGCAGTGAAGTGATTTTTCGTTTTCTATTATGAGAAAACCTGGAACAAGGATGGATTCATGTTTAGTACAGAAGTATTAGTAGTAATAGTTGCTTACTTATCTGATAAAATGTTCACTCGTTACCATTTACAATGACGACAATTACTGCAGACCCGGGTCCACTTTTTTCCACTGTACAACTAGCAGGTGTGCTACCAACGTACTACTACAGTCGCCGTTGCTGTCGCTGTTGTTGTTTTATTGTTATCCCCCCTCCACACTAACGCAACGTAGCCGACCCGAAACATTGCACCAACAACGTTTCTGTGCATTCACTACCGGTCATTCACCGCATATAATTCAATAGAGAGAAAAATGTACAACAGTTCCCATTAGCAAGTAAAAACTACCTTGGCTTAACGTATACTAGTATTATTATTGCATTGTAAACCGTCGCAGAGCGCCAAGTGCTTGGCTGGACTGGACTTTCAGGGAGTTGGAAGTTGCACTCATACGCTCATGCTCGTATGTATACGATAATAAATCATTATTCTTTATAATTTTAATGGTCAACGGTCAACATAAAACGCTACAATTTATTAATGAGGAAATATCTAGGGCGATTTTATGTAGGGAGATATATGCATACACACACGACAAATTATTTACTAATCAATTACGAATGGAAATCAAATTATCGTAATAGGCGAAAGAAAGTAAGACGTTTCCTGGTTATTTTAGTTTATCTTATTTGTACATTTTGAATTGACGTACATTCTAATCCAATAGCATATTGTTAACAAAATCTTACATGAAAGGGAACAAAAAGAGAAAACTTGTTAAGATTATGGCGAATTACTTTATAGAAGTAATTACTTCTTCAGCTGGAGAGAAAGATTGAGCGAGTGGGAAAATAAAATGAGATCCAGGACACAATTCATGTTTCCTATTCAAATTTCAGAAATTTAAGGTGGAAGAATGCAAAGTATGTAGAATGGAAGAAGAAAGCCAAAGAACTCCGTTGTTCTACTGATTTTCCTTACTCAATCGAATTATAAACAAAAACGACTTGTAAACAAAATGATGCAAACGGTGCGGTGTTGTCGTTGTCGTGCAAAAACTTCCAAAAAATCACCTACTTTTACTCCCAAATCTGAAAATGGTTTAAAAGGGAAAAGCCACATTGTGCTATTTCATTTCATGCATCGTTTCAGAAGGAATAGTAGCGGAACACCCCACAACCTACGCTACAAATTTTCCTTTATCAAAGAACAATAATGCAAAGCCTAGTAGTATTTTTTTAGCTATTAATTTCGTTTGCGAATATGCATTTTCAAGAAAGAATGAATACTGGAAAGAAAAGGATGGAAAGAGGAAAAGAAGAAAGCGAGTAGTAAGAGAGGTTATATTCACGTCCATTTCTTCTGTTTTACTTCCGTGCCGTCATAATAATCTTTCTCATGTCAGGAATAATATTTACATGCACATTACACAGAAAACTTACGGTTTTCAGAGAAACAACATTACATGAAAGCTATTATTGTGCAAAAACTATTACTAGATATAATATTGTACTGTTTTCTTGATGCTATACGTCTTAAAAATAGTTATTTTATTATGCAGCAGCAGAGCTGCTTGGGGCAGTTAGCTTTTTATACATTGTTTGGCTTAATTGTAATACAAAGCAGAAATAAAAGTAGATTAAAGACTTCATTGTCACAAAACAAAAGATATGTACGGAACCACCTAATTTCATTTTTGGAGGCATGCCTGTATAAAGAATACAATACAAAAAGTTAAAAGTTAAAGTTCTTTTTTAGTATTATGATGCCAACTTCTAATAATATCTTGTCGCCGTATCCATTTGGTCAAGTAAACATAGTGTCATAAAAATATTGTTTCGTTTTGGACAAGTAGTCATGGCAATTGCGGTTGAAATTTAGGTCGGTTATTATACGCAACGCACTACTACTCTCTCCTGCCATCATGAATGGGGAAGACAATAATAATTTCATGATTCATAATAATTCTATCTAACCGTGTAAGAAAAATGAAGAATTGCTTTTTGCCTTCTCCTTTCACACAATAACAACAACATTACACAGTATCTCACCGGAAGTCACTAAACTAGTCGTATTAGCTAGTGGTGGGGTGGTGGTGGAAGTAGTGTGGCTTACCTTTTTATTTCCCTGAAGTAGGTGTCCCTTCTTTGTAGAATTATGGTTTCGCTTCCAATTTGAGATGAAAACACCTACAGCTAATAACCGTCGAAGCTCTTGCCTTGTGGGTGTAGCGTTTTCCTTTTGCTGATGATGTGAGAAAAAACGAAGCACAGTTCTCGTAGAACTTTATATACGGAGTTGTTTTTTAACACACATGAAGTGGTTGGTTTGGTAGACGCTTATGAACGTTCTTATAACCTCTTTTATGCTTTGTTGACAACTTTCTTTTGTTGCTTTCTTCCCACTTGGAATTATAATGATGACAAACAAGAGTCTTTCGATAGAGATACGACGGTTAATACTGTTGAGTTTGGCTTTAGCAAGAAACTTGCTTTGGAAAGAGCTCGGTTCAACTTAACAAACAAAGCATTAATGGGGAAAGGAAGGATTGCAGGAAATGAACATGGCCAAATAGTATAATTTACAAACAAAACTTTTAATATTATTATTTTACGCTGAGTCATTTGGAATTGAATCTTAAAATACACTTCATAAATCGTGTAAAGTTTTCATTGTCGATTTGCACGAATAAATCAATAAAGCAAATTGCCAGCAGTGGAGATTATTAAAAGTTGTTACAAATTAAAGTGAAACACTTTTTCGATTGTATAATTGCAGCTATGGATTTTATAATTCGTTGTTGTCCAAGTATCAAGTACTTGACTCTGGAAGCACAACTTCCTCGTATGGCACAGCAAGGCAAGGTCGCCAAATAAATGGTCGTAGAGGCACAAGGCTTGCTGTGAACAAGATGCCGATTTTTGTTTAGAAATATTATTAGCTTTGCAGAAAATCAAAAATAATTGTAGGCTTTGTTTATTCCCTTTCCCAAAATCACAACACATCTGCGTGGAGAAATTGCACTCTTGTAATTAGTTTGTGCACGTCGATGCAGTAACAGCAAGAAACATGAAAGTAATCAAACCATGATGCATCTTCTTGCTTAATAATTTTAAACAAAATTATAGGATAACTAACTGGCTACTGAAGAATTGAAACTACATATTATTATCACTGTGATTTGCTGGGTTCACCATTTTCCACAATAATTGCACAACAAAAGTCACTAAACTTTTTCTCAGGCTTCTCTTTTCTAATTTAAAACTCCTTTACAAGAACAAATTAGTCAAGAATGAAATTCGTAGTAAACTCCAAAGCTCATTTACCTCCTAAAAAACGTTTTATATCATACTGAAAAAGCTTTGTTTTGAAAGACGTCATCTCCCATTACGAATGTGTATATAATTTTAAAACAGATACCACCACCATGAATGTGAATGTGAATAATCAGTAGTATGAATCAACTCACAGACATTGAAAACCAGACTGGCTGCCTCAATGTTTTGTCATCATCATAAAATCACCCAAAAATGTTAGTTTACAAAAAACAATCCTGATTTATTTGAAATTGTAACGAACCGTAGCCAAATTATGTCCACTTTTTAACCTGTAATTTTGATACATTCCCATTTTCTTCATTTCCCCTTCCCTTACAAGCACCAATTGAAGTCCGTTCGCTCGCTCATGCTATATTACTTATTATGCAGCATATCAGAATTTGCCGTGTATACATCGCTTGTATTCCAAAATTATAACGATTTTTACGATTGTCTGATTTCTATTTTATGAAAAATAGTCATTCAAATTTGAACCGTGCATGTACTTAACTGTATCGCATGTAGTATAAATCTACTCATGGGACAGTCCTGTGAAATGGAAACGTTACATAAAATAATAAAAATAGCAGAATGATGTGCAGCCAGTAAGTAACAATTGGATCAGTGCGTTGTAGTGGTAAGCACGATTTTTTTCATTAGAAGTAGACCATTTCACCCCAACTATTTTAAAGTGGCAAAAAAAGAAAATTTATCAGATTCACAGAATTTTTTGTTAAGGGAAACATATTTTTTGTTATCGTCATGCAATCTAACAAAATACAGAATATATTATTCTTGCATTAACTTCAGGATTAGATTAGAACTGTTACATGTAGCAGAAGCTAAGCTAAATTCGAAAACTGGAAAGCTATAATATTCCTGCATCTCTTTAAGTAAAGCAGCCTAAAGCAAAAATAAAAATATTTCGGGTTCTTCTATACAGTAGTAATTATTTTTAAGTTCAAATTCCTATATCATACTACTGTTTTGCATATAACATAAAATGGAATATAATTAAACTTTATGTGGATTCATCACGATGTGTAAAATTTTACTTTACATTAGCTGTTAGTAAGTACCTATTTAGGAAGCGCGCACTTTTCCATTGTTGTCATGCTTGGTTCATTATTTTACCTACACACTCACACTCAGTCAGCAACAATGGTGGTGTGTGTGGTGACTACTTTCAAACCAGCGAGGAACCCGGAACACCGGAAATTCGAGTGGGTGTTGCCGTCATATCATTTTTTGCATGTTCAAAAATATGTTCATTGATTACTCTATGCAAAAATAGCTTTAGCCACACTCACTCCTGCTCCTTATGCTACTTCCACGCTGCACAGGCACAGAGCAGCTAAAAAGTTTTTTTCTGGTGTGGTCTAGAAACAAAGCCAAAAATATTCTCACTTTTACGCTGCTGCTGCTACTCCACCGCTAAAAAAATTTTACTCGTATAATGTGTGAAGAAGGGTGACTATAGTGAAGTGATAGGACAGCTCATCGTCTATGTATCTCCTCCAGTCAATAAAACCAAGTGTGATAACTAATTTTGAACTGATTCCATTCACTAAGCATAAAATCTTACGTATGGTTTAAAGCGTGAATCAAAATTGTCTAAAAGTACCAACTCTACCTTGTAATGTAATAATTATAAAAGTTCAAAAGCGACAAAATCCAGAAATGGAAACCAATGAAATGACAAACATAAACACCTTTAGATCATGTGAATGGTCAAAACTACTTACATAAAAAGCTTACTTTATGATCCGGTGTAAACAATATACAAAAAAATCCCTGTTAAAACTTCTAGAATAAAGATGATTTAGAGATTTCAACAAAATGACTACAAGGATTTCACTTCACGTCCATGAATTTCATGAGTACTGCTACTATTACTAGTAAAAAACACGGATCCAAAATAATTGATATTAGAAGCGTAAATCCTATTTTGTTCATGCCCGTCGAATTATCTGCAAAAGGAAGGGAGTAATAACTATTTTACTTTGTCCTCAAATATTATTTACGCGACATTCTCACGTTGAGGGAAAAGCAAGGTTGGCCAGCGCATCTCCGGATGATCTTGAATTGCAGAAGAAGGATAAATTACTGAAGCACATAAACCTAAAAAAAATACATAACCATGCTCATATTTTGTTTGAGTTTTATGCATTTGGTAATGTCGAATAACTTGCATTTTGCATACCAATTCTTTTCCGTGTGCAGATATGTAACTGGTTTTATTCAGCTCATCATCATCAGTATTATACAATGACAATAATCGTGAACATCTTCCATCATTTAGCTTTTAAAAATAGAATAGACATAGAACGGCCACCAACCATATATTATCGAAGGACATAATTTAGTCACGAAATGTGTCAATCAATGTCGTTACGGGATCACAAAACATAACAGCCATCCGGACATTCGCATTTATTGAGGGTAGTTTGAATTTCAGCATGATTTATAGGCTTCGTTTTTTGGCGTGATGATTTAATTGCTCGTAAAAGTAACTGTTAATCATGGAATACCTTGATGAAATAGTATAGAATAGAATACTCTTGAATGCACTATAAGAGACTCTGAAAATGTTTTAATAAGAGGAACTGAAATGAGACTTGCTGCCAGTATTCCCCGTAGTATCATGAAAACCTGCGTGGTAGCTTAATTGAAAGTTCTGCATAATTATTCGTTCTCGTTAGGACTCTTTCAAATACAATTAAAAGGCAAAATGATTGATTTGTTGTCTCATAATATTTTAGATAAAGATTCTTTTATGCGGAGGTATTATATATGGTAACATTCGCATTGGGATTTAATCACGTTTAAATTGTTTTTGACAATGTAGCGGCAACCAATGCCCATAATTAAGTCAAAAGTCTAGAAAATATGGAGCAATGATGATGATATGATAAAGTGTGTCAAATTTTCGAACGCCATCTACAATACTACATCATATTGATGTAAATAAGGTCGATTATGAGTGGCAGCTGAAGAGTAGAACTCTTGACTCTAAATTATTTCCGAATTGCTAATTGTCGCACTATCAGAGTCATTTCATCAAAATGAAAGTTTATTTGAGTAAAAGGGAAATTAAATTGAAAGCGTAGTCTTGTTTTGGTAGATTGAGCCTTTGTAAACCTGCATAACGTCTATAATTAAGGTAGGTACGGAAGAATAGTAAAGCAGCAGAAACAATAACAAATCAGTACATGAATCACAAACATAATTATACCTTTGCACATCACCGAAATATTGTGCTAGCCACTGTGGCTACGCTGCTGTTTTGCTAATAACAACCAGCCAATTTTAAAGCAATGATATAGGTATATATAATTTTTTTTGCAATAGTCTCGTTTTTAAAACCTAGTTAGTTTATTCATAGTCGCTGCTTATTTTCATTTTCAAGAAGAGAGTGTAAAAGCAATTTTTATGCCGTATGTGGTTTTCCACAGCTTTGGTCTGTAGATGCAACCTTTTGTAATATATTGAGTATTGTGAATTGGATAAAAATCGCACAAAATCGTCGTCATTGTTTTCTTCGCACATTCAAACATGCGAATTATTATTTACACCTGAAAATTAGGATACTTTCCGCATACTAAAATAAATAAAATTGTCTGTGGATGGTAGTTATTGATTAGCATACTTAAGCAAAGTTTTGGTTTGCCAATTTATTGAAGCTTCCGTCATATTGTGTGGTTTAGATGGTTTTTATGTGCATATTGATACATATTCAACAATTTGCATTCAAACTGAATATTCTTTTAAAAATTATTCAATTTTTGCAAAACGTTTGTAGCTAACAAGTACACAGAGGTGATTGTATATGTATTTTCAACCATCGTTTTTTATTTCCATTTATTTTCATGGAAAACTAACGGTTTTTGGCAGTATTACGAGCATTAAATTAAATTTTGGGGGTGTTTATAACATGGTGAATACTTTCTTTGCCTCTCAACATGATTATTAATGATCAAATCAAAACTGCTTAATTATACCAGCAACAGCACACAGTTTGGCGATACGAAATACGAAAGCGGTTTCGCTTCTGGAAAGATGACGATAAAACTATGTAAGCCTAACATAACAATGCATCCATATTTCAATCGAAGTTACGATTGCGGCTCTGCTACGTGCTCCTGTACATCGTAACAACGACATACCTAATACCTATTGGCATATTAATACCAAAACAAGGCTGCCTCCTATACGTAGGTGCTTGTACTTTGTACGCTTTGTTCAATCCATCCTGATTACATCCATCCTTCATAAACCACTTCCATGCCCTCTCCTCCACTACAAAAACTTTCAGACAAACGTTCTACCGCAATCTGTAGTACACAACCTTCTATAAAACTGAATTTCTGAAAAAATGATGATTAATATTAATTCTTTAGTTTTTAGCTTGTTAATCATTAAGCAAATCGTATATATGCTGAAATTTTATTCTGCAGTTCAAACAACAAGCGCTTCTGTTTTATATCGATTTTAGGCAAAAAAAACAGGTAAGCATTTTTAAAATATGCGTGTTTTGAATCATATTCATAACGTAATCTTACTTTGAACTTTAAAAGGTAAATTAATTAGGGACGTGTTAAGTGTGTACACATTCTATTTTCATAAGGATGTAATTATCCATAAATCTTTTAGCATGAAATACATGACTTTGAAGTCAATTATGACAAATTTTCTAGCAAAAAGCATGATTATTTTAAATCAGTACATCGGTTCTGTAATTACCATTACCATCAGACTAATTTGGCATTAATCCCGATCTATTATTTTTGTATTCGTCAAAACTGATGATGAAAGACTACCAAAAGATGATTATGCAATTCTTGATGTAGTGGTTTAATCATATTCAATAGAAATGATGTAGGTCGTTAAAATCCAATCCATGAGTGATATATATGAAACGGTATGGATTAAACTGCAAAAATTCGATTCGAAAGGATGTATGTATAGGGAAAGGTGCTTTGGCAGTCTTTTGTTTTAATTTCATAAAAAGGATTACTACAAACAAAACGTGGATTTGTTAAGTACGTGGCTTGATTTCACTAATGATAATGCAGCTTTTTTAATCTCACTTTTTTGCACTTCTAGCTCTATATGTTCTGCAAAATTGAGCGCTTTACTAGCAAAATTAAGAATAGGTGTATAAATTTATTAAATAGAACAGTCACAGTAATGAACTGATTTGCTGACTGACGAGTGAAAATAAATTTGATATGTGACCATGTATGCACTTGAATAAAAATCTGCGAGTTAGAAGTTTTTTTACATAATATTTCGAACATTCCGTAAGACTACAAGAGAGCAACTCAAACAACAATCCTGCAAAAGTGTTTAGAATACTAACACTTTAGTAGTCCAAATTTGAACATTCGTTTGTACTTTTTTAGGCTAATATGAAAGTGTTTTGTAGTAGAAAACTTTTTTATAGTGTCATGATTGTCAAACTTGTACTCTACTACTGCGACTATCAAAATGCACTGATTACAAAAACGAATTGCCATTTGCCATTGCCATGTATTAGCGAAGCGTTACGCAAGAGGAGATGATTCTGCATTTAAACAGTAGCGCAAACCGTAAGTGCTCTTTTATTTGCTTGAATCCATAATAATAAATGAGAACATTGCAAAAACAAATGAATATAATTTTTTGTGATGCCAA
>JAHZNJ010002890.1:0-11870 GCA_027744475.1 Lepidocyrtus cf. sotoi NNG-2020 | reverse complement strand
AAATTTAAAACGTCTAAATCGAATTGTACGTGCCACCATCACGTTTTTGTTGTTGTGGCTTCTGTTACTGTTGCGGTGTATCAGCCGTCCGGCTATAAAATCAGCCGTCTGAAGGCACCTGACACAGTACATCGCTTGTCATGTAGTCTTAACCGTACACGCAACACGCAATGAATTTTTTAGTACAAAATGGTTAAAATCAGATTCAGGTGTACAGTAAAACGTGACACTTTAGCTCCAACGACTAATTAATGTCAAACGTTTCTTCTTCTGCTTGTGTTATGCGTTGCGTTAAATATGCCCAAGGTAATCGTTTACTTTGTTATGAAAATATTTTTAATTCCCTCCAAATTCAATTTTATCAAGATACAAGATAAGATATTAGGAAAGGACTATATATAGTCGTAACTCATCAATTTATAATTACTACACGAGAGAAACTGTCATTCCTTCATTACATTATGAGAATGTAGGAATATCATCATCATCATGTAATTGAACAACACTCGAATTTAGATGAAAAACTACTAAAAAGTGGTTGTCAAATTACTCGGAAATAAAGTTTAGTTTAAATTAAAGTTCTCTTTCATCCTTGTTTCGTCGTCGTCGTGTCCTTCGGCAAAAAGCACGCTCATTAAATTATATCTGAAAAAGTCTTACAGGATCGCATCGCAATGAATCTTCCGTTGTGTTTGTATGTGACGAAAACGTAACATGATCCGGTGCGTGCCTATCTAAATGAGCAATCATTTTACTTTCTTTTCTGTTCTGAGCCAGTGTCTTTCTTGCCAAGGGCAAGAGTAAGCTAAGATATACCTCCTTACTCGAATAACACTGTATAACTTCCATCCACTGCAGCAAGTCATAGAAGTGGAGGTGCTATAGATTAAATGAGCAGAAAGAAAGTTTTTTTTTTTGCTTAGGTACTTTTTTCACCAAGTTTCACCTTAAGAATGAGAAGGGAAAAGAAATGCGTGGAACGAAGAAACAAAAAAAGACGAATGAAACAACAACCGTATACGTACTCACCCACGCTGCTTTTTCCCCTACAGATTTTTTTATTACTTCGAGAACAAAACAAACTCCTTACCAAATGTTGGATTGGAACGTTGGAAGAGGCTGTTGATGATGATGGTGATGGTAAAGTTGAACCAGAGCCCTCATCATCATCATCGTGGTATTTACAACAAGTTTTTCAGCAGAAGGTAGACTTTCTTCAAAACGTGAGTGAAATGATGCTGTTGGGTTATGTATATGGTTGGTTAATGATAAGTGATGATGGTACTTATATTGGTATGGTTAATATGGTTGTAGTCTAGTCAAGCATTCTTCTGAAAAAATCTGCTGCTCTCTCGTGCTTCTTTTTTTTCTTCGTCTTTTTTCCTAAGAATAAAACTTGTAATTGCGCATTTTGCCAAACTATTATTAAGAAATTCCCTGTTTTTATTGCTTGCTTAGGATTGTGATTAATCCGCAACAGTTGCTTTCATAATCAGAATCCTTCTCAACATCATTCTCAAGCTTAATCCTCTTGGCGAGGTCAATAGCTTGGCTTAGCACGCTTGACAGCAACAATAACGACATTATCGCTCACTTTCCACTTGAAAAAACAAACAAAACAGCTCATAATAATAATTATCATCATCATTTTCTTCGCTGTATTGAAGAAAGAAAGCATAGAATAGAGACCTCCAGCTCATAAGTAAATGTCAACTGTCAACTAACGGTTAGTAGTCTTAAGCACAGAAAAAAATAGTAACGTTTGTTTGTATTTAATTTGCGCTAAGTATTCTCAGCTGAGAAAATAATATTCTAACGCATGGTACACTCAATAACGGGCGGCTGAAAACGTTGTCGATGTTCATTCTTGCGAAACTTGAACATACACATATTATTCCTTACTTTAAGCCACGTTTTCTCCCCGAATGGAATGGCTGCGAACAAAATTCTAAAGGAAATGATACGGAAGTGGGCTTACATGACTAATGTCATTGGTGGTATGGTGAAGAATTAAACTTCGTTTATTTAACGAGTTAACAGGAATCCAATAATATGAATGGAGATTTAAATGGTTGCTTGCATCAATCAACCAACCATCAATAATGAAAGCCGATAGAAAGTAGGAAGTAGTGGACCAACCATTGAATTGAGATTACGCTTTACGGTTCTCCTTTACACAAGAAAGATTATATGAGATATGAGATTATTGAACAAGGTTCAACAATTGGGATGCGGTGGTGCCCCTACTTCAGATTCCTTTGCTAAATACCTGGAAAGGTAATCTCGAAAAATCCTTGAATTCGTTCACGTTTTCGGTTCTGGCTTACACTATTGAAAGGACAAGAAAATGATTGATGTATTGCATTACACATGTACATTTAATGAAATTGAAGTTTACTATTTAGACATCATTATACTTTTGGCAAGTCAGCCTTGCAGATTTTGATTGCGGGTTTCAAAATTTAATGACATAGCGAATTCTTCAGAGAGTTTAGAGGGAGACCACTCATGTCACTAGCAGCAGCGCACAGGAGCTATATGAGGAGCTATATAGCTGCTGCTGCTGGTATAGTTGGTAGATCAAACGAAAGTACGATAATAATATGAAACGGGGGTGTATTTTTGGTTCTTCAAGTGCTGCATAGGGACAGTGCAATGGTATTAGAGATTAGGAACTTTCTCTGACTTTCTTTCCACATACTTTCTCATTGGTTTAATTTGAACATTCCAGCTTTAATTCTATGATGAAAATTACTGCGCTGCAGTTAGTTGGCTTACACAAACCTTTAAAATATGTACGTTGCATTCTTGTTTGAAATTTTTCAGGAGTACTTTGCGAAAACTGTATTCTGCAGAAGAGCTCCACCACAACCACACCTCTCCAGAGCGATCTACAGAGCGAATAATATCAACACGCCGAGATTCATTGAAAGAGAATACAACGGTGGAGTTCACATGGTTGGTAGTGGTGGTGGTGGGAATAGTAATGGAGTGGCCCCCAACGGAATCCCGATGATGCCAGTCAACCAATGGAGATAAAAAAGTTACTTTTGTAATTCATTTACTTTTTATCGATCAATCATTAGGAATGCAAGACGAAATAGTTATCTCATCAATCATGATAAGTTGTACAAAACATATAGTTCAAACCAAAGATCTTTTTGATTCATATTATTCCCACTTCCCACGATTCATTTAATTTTACGCATGGCTTATATTAAAACTTAAACTAACAGATAGGAAGGGTTATTTATAAATCTCTCGATAGATTTAAACTCGATTAATATGTAAGGAATTCTAAATCCATTAAAATAATTTAACATACGATTTTACCATAATTTGCTAAATATCTGAAGATGTAACCTAACCTAATTTAGCTTTAAAGGATTAAGAGTAGGAGTAGAGAAGCATTGATGGGTGGATGAAAGAAAAAAAGTAATGTGAATGCATGGAACTTTGATGTAGCCAACAAGGCAACCCCGTTTGATCCTTTACCGTTGTCATCCAAATACATAACACTCAGATCGTACTTTGTTGGTCGTTACCAAATCAACTCGTTGTAGGAAAATGGTTTTTAAGAAAAAAATTTTCTCTGAAATGAATGATACACGTAACAAATTCAGGATCGAGGAATTTTATAGATCGATTGGATGGGACTAGGTAGTTAGGTATTGGTAACGGATTCACTTGATTTTTACCCCGACGGATCCGTATTAGTATTTTGCATATAAATTAGGTAAATTATCATGGCGCCACCGAGACGTAAAAAGCGTTCAGCATCATCAGCTGAGGACTCCACTAGCCAGCAGCAGAATGAGCCACAATATCCACTCGACCTCGGTGAAGTCATAAAGTCACCAATTGACACCAACAGCTACAAAGTGATAGAATTAAAAAATGGTTTGAAAGCGCTCTTGGTTTCCACTTGCGTCCACAAACGAGCCGTTTGCAAACACCAAGAACTCCCTAAGAAGATTGAAGAATTTAACGAAAATTATTTAAATGACGATAAGAATGAAGATGATGAAGCGTCTTCCCAAGACTCCAACCAAGCCTTACCCCAACAACCCGACTCAAATACAAATGAAAGCAATTCAAATGACAACAGATCCAGTAAATACATGATGAGCATTCCTTCCTTCGCAGAAATTTGGGCAAAGATACGGAAATCGCTGAGCTTCAAGTCTTCCAACAAGTCTCCAGAAGAGAACTCCGGATCCTCATCGTTATCTCCTCCACCTGCAAAGTCCTCCAAAACGGAACGTTGTTGCTCGGGCGTTGCAAGCGTAAGCATTGTCGTTGGTGTGGGATCCCTACACGATCCAAACGATGTTCAGGGAATGGCTCATTTGGTGGAGCATGTCACACTCCTCGGCTCAAAGCAATTCCCCAAACCCAGCGAAATTTTCGTCAAAGTTGCTGAAAGCAAAGGGATAGTAAACGCCTCAACCTTAGCTGAACAAACGCTCTACAACCTCCATTGTGGGATGAGTGGATTCGAGAACTGTCTGAAAATTCTTGTTGATGGGATAGTAAACCCGATTTTGGATGAAGAAGTGATAAGAGGTGAAATCCAAGTGATAGACTCGGAGTATGATATCAAGAAGACGGATGATCCAACAAGAATCGGGGAATTTACAAGCTCTTTGGCAAAGTCCGGTCATCCAATGAAATCCTTTTACTGGGGAAACAAAGTCAGTTTTTTTTATATTATTCAGTTTCTTCAAATCATTCTCCATTTTTACTTTACTTAAATAAACAAAAAACATTCACAACAAACATGAACTCTTCAGATAACTTTAGACAAGGAGGATATCGTTGAAAAGATTGTGGAATGGAGAGAGCGCTACTACAAAGCAACTTATATGACCGTTTGCATCCAAGCTCCGCTTCCACTTCGAGAACTTGAAACCCTGGCCAACGAGCATTTTGGAGATATTCCTTCAGCACCACAAGGCACCCCAGCTCCATCTGAAGAGATCGCCGAGAGTGGAAACCCTTTCACAATAAGGAAGACGAAGAAATACTTGATAGTTCCTGTTACACGATTAACCTGTTTAGAAATTACTTGGTGCTTGCCCCCTGGATTCTGGCAGAACTATGAAGCAAAACCATTACATTATATCTGCACACTTCTGAGTTGCCCAGCAGCAGGTGGTCTAGTGGAATTTTTGAGGAAACGTAATTGGATTTCTGAGTATAGGAATGCTTTTGCGAATAGCTCCAGTTCGGATGGCTTCTGCCGCAACAGTTTCGGATCACAGTTCACCATCACCATCATTCTAACAGACAAAGGTTATGATCAGAAAGAGAAAGTTGTTGACGCCATATTTTCTTACATAAACTTCCTGAAGAAGTCTGGAGTTGTTGAAGCATATGCAAATGACATGAAGGAGTCTCTAGCCAACGCATTCCACTTTCAAGATTGGGAGGACATTGAAGAAATGGGGATGCCAGCTGCTCTTGCTCTACAACGTGCGGCCCCAATTCACGTCTTCACTTCACAGACGCTAATGACTCGCTATTGTCCAGAAACAATTCAAGAGTGTTTGGAGGAATTAAATCCCAGGAAGGCTTGCTTCTTCTTCATTTCCCAGCAAAACATAAATGTAGTTAAGAAAAAGGCAGGACAGTGCAAGATCCCGTATGTAGAAGTGAATATAACTGAAGAACGCTATTCAAAACTGGAAAACATCAAACCTTCCCGCTCCTTCCAGCTCTTCCCAGAAGGAACGTTCCGTCCTAAGAAGCTCTGTCTTGACTGGGGAACTGCTCCTGCAAGGAACAATGCTGAAGATCTCTACCAAGATAGGAAACTGTACATTTGCCACATGGGCGGACCGTTTAGAGGAGCCCCTTTCATCAGTACGAAGGTTCCATCTGCTTCTATCACGATAGTTTTCAATTCACCTGCAGCAGCAGAAGAAGGCTCCAAGTTTCAAAGAGGGGTTATGGAATTATGGTTGAAGATTACTCAAGACAGGGTGAATTATAAATTGGGAAATCGATACGACTACCTCTTCCAATATGACTTACTCCCGGATACAGAAGGATTCTCGATTAACGTGACTGGGCCATCATGCCACTTATGCGAGCTGATTGAAACCATCGTGAACGCAACATTCCTAGATGAAAACGTGGTGGGCTCTGGCAGCAAAGCATTCTTCGAAGATATGCGATTGGACTTGTTCAGGGAGCTGGTTAATAAAATGATCGATGTTGAGACTCTAGCTACAGATGCCAGTGCTTATCTCCGTTTAAAATTACACGTTCCAATATGGGAAATGAAGGATACGATCAAAACGTTGACTTATAGCAAGTTTGAAGAGCTCCGGCAAGGCTTCAAGAAATTCATGAATGCCCAAGTTGAATTGGAAGGCCTAGTTCATGATTATCAGGTGAAGAGGATTAAAAACGTAATTAAAAGTCTGACCTATCAACCACCACCACAAGGAAGGATTGCAAGCATTCGCGAACAAACCACGATATTTCCAAAAGTGAGGCACGTGCTCTGGCTGAAAGCACTCCATCCCGCCTTCGTCACTTCCGTTGTCATCAACTGTTACCAATTTGGAGTGTTGGAGGGAAACCAGAAACAATTTTATTTCCGCTTGCTCTACCATTACATGAGGAAGAGGATATTCAGGCAACTCAGAACAAAGGAGCATCTTGGATATACAGTCGTCCTCTCTTCATTGACGGATTGTGGCTCATTTGCATTCTACGTGATTGTGTTAGCTCATAACAAATTCAGTACTAAGCACGTGGACTCAAGAATTGACAATTTCATGAAGTCATTTTTCAACAAGTTCCTCAGCGAAAAACAGGATCCACGGAACAGTCTCTTCTCAAAGCACCAAAGGAATGATCCCCCCAAAGAGTTTTCTGAGCTGAGGGAGTTCTATGCAGAGCATTTGCTACCAGAAGGAAACAATTTCAGGAAACTATCCATTCAAGTTACGGGCTTCCCTCCGAATCAAACTTTTTCGAAGAAAGATCAGGAAAAATTGAATCCGCAAGATGCAAAGGGGGAGAAGAATCAGGATCTATGTTTGAAATATCTTCCGGAGGAAGGCAGCTCATATAAGGACTCTGGCGTTTCTGCTCCAACTGTATTTATTACTGATATTAAAGAGTTTAAGGAGACTTTGGAGTTTTCTCCGCCTGCTGATGATGATGATTGAAAGTGAAAGTATTTTTATGTCTTCTTCTCTATTCTATTTATATCCACAGAACAGACTAAAGTTGTAATAAAAATTTAAGTGGATGATTTTGAAAGATAATCAATGACTGCGTGTGTCTCTCTTACAGTTGAATAAATATTTGCGCAAGTTAGTAAAAAATCTAGTTTTTTTGGCTGTCAACCTTGGATTTTTGAATTAATCAAGCATATGCACAAGTAAATACGGTTGAGGTAAGGCACATTACGTTTTTGAAAGAAACTCGAGAGACTTTAAAGCAGGTATATGATGGCTGTTTACTTTTCCTTACTTTGCTAGATAGGCACTAGGCACGCGTATGTATTTTGAGCTATGAAAATTGATAAAGGATGAAAAAGAAGAAAAACATTTTATGCCCTCCGCATATATGAAAACTTTCTGCTAATAAATTATTTGCGAGGATAGGCTGGTCCTATACAAAATCAAATAAGAATGTCGCAATTGAAGAACTATTTTTGTAAGTATTCAAACTGTTTGCATTTATATTTATTTATTTGTAGTAGTATCAAAAAACATTACTTTCCAACATGTAGGAGAAGTAGGTAGGTCAGAGAAAGAGAAAGTAACAGGGAAATTGATTTCCAATGCACTGCTTTGTGATGATGATACTGCTAGTATGTATGTTGGAAAGTAAACAGGGTACCTAGGCACACGGTTCGTAAAATTAAGTTTAATCCTTAATTCTAAATCAAATATTAGTACACTTCAGTCCAAAGAGAGAGGGAGTCTTGCTAACAATCGGTAAATAAAGCCACTAAACATTTCAGGACAGTTCTAGTCATTAATTATAAAGAGTACATACCTAGTTAGCTTACATAGGATTAGTTTAGCCTTGGATATTGATGACGTTAACAAAAATGGGGTAGCAAAATCGAATGTATATAATGTGCATGGTAAATACTGGCAAAAATGTTGTCAAACTACCTTTTTTGCAAGGGAAAGTTTTTTAGACAGTGACTGATTGAAAGACTGCTGTCATTGTTTACCTTTTGTGCACTGTTACCGTGAATTTTGTGAAAGTACATAAGAAACTAATACAATCATAAATACAGTGATGATGTTATTGATAAAATGGTGAATTTGTGAATTTTGAACAAAGTTTAAAAAGTCTACATTTATTATTCCTATTATATTAGAAGGTTAAGTAGAGTTGTAATGTAAGTAAAAAGAAAGTTTTATGTGTATTTGCGATTATATTTTTCGTCAAAAGTTTTTATTTACGATATAGGTAGAATATATAGTGAGATAAATTCTGCTTCACTCAATATTTAAGCTGATTTACATTTAGCGTAATGTATGACAGAAGCTTTGGTATGAAAGGTTTGATCATTACGAATATCAAGATTATAAACATCGAGCACTATTTTCCTGTTCATCAAATTGTTACCGATTTTGAGATTATTTTCATTATTGAAAAGCTAACAAGTTGGCAAATCAAGAAACATATTTGATTATTTAGATGGTTAATATGTAAGTTGGCTTATTTATTGATAATGTGTATTTATTATTATAACTTCAATGTTCTCAAGTCAATAGTATCTATAAATGTGAGTATAATCAGCAAATTCTAACTGAACTGAATGTATTAAATACCTTAGTAAAGTACAAAACTTTAATAAATACGTATTTTCCTGGAACTTAATAACAGTAACTTTTTACTCTTCTAAAAAATAAATGTTTTTCCTAATTTTACTGTTCAAATTTTGTCCGTATGTGTTGTTTTTAAATAATAGTTTGTTTTTGTTTATACTCATTCCCGTTATATAAGGTTAATCACTTTATGATAAGAATAAACTGTTGGTAAATTTTATTCCTCGAACTTGTTTACTTGCTGACAAACATTTGCAGGCTGCTGGTTAAAAATTAAAGGAATTGTTGTTTCATTTCCAATCATACCTAGAGAACCGCAATACCTTCTTATTCTTGTTCAGTCATTCACACTTACAAGTTATTGCGTAAATACAAGGAAAAATCATTACGATGGCTGCTTATTTCCACTAAATGTTAAAGTTCCCTTTTGGCTTATTTTCCCCACCCACATATGTACGTAATTGTATTTAATATTTCCTTCCATCATAATTTAGAAACACTAGTAAAAGTAAATCCTTTACCTCTCTTGTAACGCAGATCCTTCCACCAAGCTCCTTATCTACCTTTAGTACAGTACAATATTCGATCCATTATTACTACGACTGATTTCATTTATGTATGAAGTGAATGAAATACAAATCCCTCAAGGTTTTGGTTTCCTTCCTCCTTCTTTCCTTCCTTTGCGTAAAATAAGCATAAGGCTACATTGCAAAAAGTTCGTTCTTTCAGAAAGTTTACTTTCTCCAGCAAAAATTATGAAAAGCGAAACTCCAGAGACCAAAAGAATGAACTGCACCACCAAAAAAACCAAGCTGAACATTTTTTATCTCGTCATTCTTACTATTAGTCATATACATAACAAGCACAGCAGAGAAAAAAACAGAACTTTAGTTTTTCATGCCAAATTTTCCGGTATGCCGTATGGTGTATGCATGTGATGTGTGGGCGCAAGTAGTTTTGATGAACACATATATTTGTTTGCCGTGAAGTCTAACCATAGCATTAGGATACGTTCGCTAATCATTACCGTCAATTCATCACCGAAACCGAATAAAGGAGCGAAACAGTAGTGTGAAAAGTGAAAGAAAGTGAAAGAAAACTACGCAAAGTCCTTTTCAATATAATACAATGCACGAAAAGAGATGAATTGAAAGAGAAAGTGATTCCTTTTCGTTTTATGATTTATGATACGATTCCATACAAAATATTTCATAGGAAATGTGAATCTTTATAAAATCTTCTAATTCTATTTTATTAAAAGTCTAAAATATAGAATAGGTATTCATTCAAACTTTTGACTGTAAGATAAGTGTATGAATATCGAGTATTTTATTGAATCGTCCTATTTTTTGTTATATTATGATGATGATGTCACGATTCGGAGGTGAGGACTGACTGACTGACTGACTGACTGATATATTGGTATTATGCTAACTAAGCATGTAATCCGGGCTCACTGGATGAGGGTTTTCAATTGAATGTGTTTTAGAATGGGAGTGGATCAAAGCAAGGGTAAATGAATTTCAGTTGAGTTTAAAATAAATAAGAATAAAAAGTATTAAGATATACACGTGTTAATAAAGGAGGAAGTGTGAGTTAAAATAGAAAAGTCTGTATATAGGCAAATAATATCAAACCGTTGACATTCTATTGAAAAATAAAAGAACTCTTTGTATTGAAATATTATCTAAATAAAAAAATCATGATTCTAAGCATGAGGAGGATGATCCATTCATTTTAAAATTTATTGTCGTATCATTGATTTAAACCAAACTGCATTTACTTTAATTCATCAGCAGCATTATACAATCATCAACACATATTATCATGAATGAATGTGATCCATGTGTTGTTTTGCACATTCTTGACATGCTTTGTCGGGATTTATTGTAGTTTATACTATAAACTTTATAGTTTCTACTTATTGTTAGCTTAGCCATTGCAAAATCCAGCATTGTTGTTTAGAGATCCGAATTATTTAACAATTAGTTGCGCTTCAAGAATCAAACGTTGCCAACAACGTTAGTCTACTGCTAATGATTCAATAATGATTTCAGCTTGCTGCAAAATGATAATGAAAGTAGGAGTCGAGTGGTTGGGTCTGAGTAAAACTCGATGTACTAATAGCAATCAAAACGAAATCATCTAGCAACAGCAAGTAAGCAGTAAATAATTAAGGAAACATAGCTCAAGCAACAATAGCTAGGCAGGTAGACTGCAGCATAAAAAGTGCTCCTTGTTGAGCTGGAGTACCATTACCATCCTCCCACTTATCAACCAACTTTCTCCCACAACAACTTGAAAAGGTAGGTAAGTTTTTTATCAATTATCAAGTGCTTTTTGTAACTATCGTACACGTCTACCTACACACGAGTTTTAAAATGTCCTCATCATATATGCGTACATAAAATATTATTAACAGTTGCCTGTCCCTGTTCCTATTTTTCTTTTACCATGAATGAGAAAATAAGGTGAACCCTTTCATAATTCAATTCATCTTCCATCAAAAGAAGCTGGTTTATTGTATCATTGTAGAACTCCCAAAAGATTATTAAATATGGAGTGATTCGTTAAGCATTTATTATCATTTTAGGGGTTTCATAAATGTACAGACAGTTTATCATTCGAACAATACAATACCAAACTTACGCTTCCTTGTTGGTGTGAGCTTTTGGGGAACTCGATTCTCTTTTCTATTTTTTTCCTTCTTTCTTTCTGTAAATTTTTAGAAGTACCCTTATAAATTGTATTTTCTTACAATTACGTACATCCTGCAAGCTAAATGGAGGATGGAAAACTGCATTGGGGACGGGCCATTATAAAAGTACAAACAGTAAAGAATTATATTGAAGTATGCTAAAACTCCTCTTAAAAACGCGTTTTCTTTCATATTAGGTACGTTTTACATTAAAATGATGAGTAAATAGTAGATACAAAATACTGCACTGCACAGTTTGCATTCCAAATACAAGTCAGTGCTTTTTTGCAACGTAAAAACTTTTTGCTTTCGCTTTTGCGGTGAATAAAAAGCTTTCACAGATAATAAATAATTTAAAACTT
>JAHZNJ010002889.1:0-10581 GCA_027744475.1 Lepidocyrtus cf. sotoi NNG-2020 | reverse complement strand
TATGAATAGGTTTGGAAAGAGTTGTCTCGAAACAACTTGTAAAATACAAATTATATGAAAATGAAGACAACAAGAAAAGGCAGGCAGGCGTGTCCTCTTGAGAAAAATAAAAGCTGTGTGTTTCGTTTCGTTTACATGCAGATTAGTGTTGTTGGGAAATTATTATTATGGCGATTGTTGTAATGGTAATGGACTGGTTTACACGACATTAGGAGAGCTTATAATAGCTTATCCGATTGTCTACTCTCTCTCTACACTCTTGTAAACGCAAACTACCTATCTGTCCAATTATAATGCAAAGAAACAAAGGGTTTTATTTTTTGTTTTTTTGAATTAATGATATGATATGAGTTGGTGTCTGAACAACACATTATTACTACTCCTTTGTATTATCCTCACCGGATAAATTTTTGTACGTGAAGAAAAGCGAAAAAGGATGGTGGTGTTGAATGATATGGCTGGATTTTCTTGCTGGTTTGGCGTAAGTAGTAAGTAAAGACCGTGATAGGAAAAATTGTTGGACACGCTACTTTGTTTTATTCTTTGTTCTCCAAAAACAACCATTTATATGCTTTACCTATACCTACCTACTCTTTTTTCTCGTACCGCACTGCACTGCTTTTCTGGAATGGATTAGTGCCGTGATAAATTGCAATCATTTCTAACATACAATTCAAAGAAGAAAAATACACAAAATAAATGTTTTAGTTGAATTTAAGGATCAATTTTAAAGCCTATTCAATCTGATATTTGAGTAGGTCAGGCCAGGCAAATACGATGATTAGATATTATTGTGAATATCATCACCTTAATTTTGGTTTTTTTAAAAAAGTAAACATAAAATTACACTTGATGCAAAAGTGCTGTACTGCTCCCATTAAAATGTAATTTCACTCCAATCGGTATAATAATTATTATCTAAATAAAAACGCGATTGGGAATTATTTTGAATTTACTATAAAAGATTCTTAAGTATTCGCTTATTCTTCAGTATTACAATGTTTTTTGCCATTTGCTCACCATTTGCTTTATAGATTTTTGGATTTAGAATAGGTTACTTTGAAACAAATATATTTTGCTTTCTTAATTAGCTTTTAAGAGTCTTGGTGGTTGGATTGATGTCCGAAAAATAGACGATAAAAAATGAATTCATAATGATACGTTATTGAAGAGGAATTGCTCTTTGTATTGAAACAAAATCTCAAGGTTATCTTTGCGGTTTCATGTATTTTCTTATCCCGTGACTTTACCTGCTGCCATGCTGGTCAGTCTGTAGTAGAATTCACTCAATCTAAAATTAAAGCATAAAATACTACCCACAATAACAACAGCACGGAAATTTATGGATGCAGTTAGTTTTTTCAGCTTGTTCTATTTTCTTTCTAGATTCTACTCTGAAATTAATCTTTTACTATTGTGAGTAAGCAAGGCATGCTTGATTTCAGTGTAGCAGTGCAGTGCAGTGGTGGTATTTTTGTTATACCATTTAACTTATGAGAATAATATTTCATTAATGTGCTACAATTTTTTTCCTTTGCCCATTTTGCTTTTATTTTCGTCATTTCAAGAAAAATGTTGGATAGAAGCTCTACTACGGCACTACATTACAATAAAAAGAAACAAATTGAACTTTATTGCTGAATACCAACTGAATCTTGATATACTTTTGGTTTGGTGGATTTTATTTTATTTTTTGGAAAGAAGGAGGGGGCTAACAATGACCAGAATAACAATAGCAAAAAGAGAAAGGGAATTATTACTTTAGTTTACTTTTTCTTATGTTCCCCTGAACAACTAAATGTGGTGGCCGAGGAGGGAAAATTTCTTCCAGGTTATATAATAATAATAATAAAGACTACGTTCGTTCCCGGTTATTTTAATGGTTATGCGGTGCTATGGCTGCTCCTCATTATTCATAAGGATTGATTGCATTAAGTGTATCTTGGATTGCCATGAAAATATTATAAAAAAGGGAAATATAATGTTTCATCGTATAAAAACAGATAATGCTTACGTAGTATTATGTGAATATACAAATGGGTTTGGCTATGATTTATAAAAAAGGCCACAAAAAGAGCTTTCTAAATGGAATTCCGTTATTTTTATAAAAACATATACAGTTTGTGGCCTTGGAATGGAAACAAAATCGGACTTTTTCCCATTCTACTTCCCATTTTGCTTTCATTGTTTATGGATTTGTTTAAGGCATAAAGCCAACAATTCACTCTCCGCCGCTCTACAATCGCTGTTGCGTTTTTTAATGCTGTAAAGAAATAGGCTGGAAGTATTTGTAGTAGAGTAAACGCTCAATTTGATTACCCTGATAAGATTCCTGGAAGGAATCCAGAAGGAGAAGAGAATGAGAAGAAAGCATACTCTAAATTGACATTAAACGTCTCAAAGTATCGAGCATACTTCTTTTTAGGTTTTCGGTTAAAAGAAAAGAAAAACAGAAGAAGAATGTTTGAAGACATTTCTATCCCGTCTATTTGATGCAATTAACGGAAACACACACAAAAAGAAGGAAAAAACTTTCCCATTATACGAACACTAGCCTTTTCCGGCGATCAAAGTAGTTTTTTATACACATCTCATTCGTTTACTTTTAGTGGATCTTTAAATACGACCATGTGACGGGAGTGAATCCTTCGTTTTCTGGAACAAAAAAAACTCATCTCAAGCATTTTGGCAATCCCAAGCGGTTCTTAGAAAGAATAGCTGCAGCTACACACTCTTTTAGTTGTTTTACAGTCCTTGAGTTAAGTTGTTTGAGAAAGGCTTTTAATGATGGCTTAGTGAATTCAGCGAGAAATCGATGACTTGATCAAGATAGATTGAATATCGAAGGAAAAATAATGAAATTTAGAAGGCAGCACCCCAAAACAGACATTAACTGGTACATTAAATATTCATTCTATCAATTGTATACTTTAACCTTCCCACTTCATCCACGTCCCTCACGAGCACTTTTACTGACTAGTAGTATGTAGTACGTAGCTTATATATACTTTTAAATACGTATTACACCCTTCCCTACACAAATAAAATTATTATGCCAGAAGACAATTTCAGACTCAACTATTTTATCTTCAGTTTGCTCATTGTTTTGTGCTTAAAAAATTAATAAAATCATCTTAACTCGTACATTTTCTCCATATAAAAAGCATTGCATGACTTTCCACTTGCCAGCCACACTCTCATTTTGCCCCAGTTCTTATCCAGTTTGGAATTGTTAATATTCCTGTAGAACTTCCTTCGTATTTTGAGTCTCTCAGCATTTTAACAAAAATCAAATAGATGTCCATAATAAACGATAGTAAAGCTCCAAAGCATTTTATAGTGTTGATGATAAAAATCCTCAATTCAATGGCTCATGTACCAAACACAATAGGTTTAGTGAGACGTAAAGGCTGCTACAGTGAAAAACAAAAACTTCCTCATATTGTTTATATTTGTTTGCGTCAAACCATATTAAATGTTGTTAGTAGTGAATGTTATTTTGATATAAATATACAAACAAGTCAATAGGGTTTGTATGAAAGTACCTCATTGTAAAAAAAACAAAGCATATCTCCCATGCCATATCGCAAGACAGCAACCCAACCGTGGAAGGAATGAAGGAAGGAAGGGAGAAGTGGTGGAAGAGAATGAAAATTGGTTCAAAGTGCGATTAATTCTCAAAAGAGCCCTTCTGTCATAATCAGAAACTGCTTGTTTTAGCGGAATTGAATTTAATATGCTTAAGTATCCGGCAAGAGTAAAAGCCTCATTCACTTAGATCTCGTTGTTGTTCGCTCCTTTCTACTTTGTTGCTGCTGTTGTTGTGGTCCGTCTGGGTTCTTTCCTAATACTTCCCTCACTCCCATTTAAGCCAATTTCATTTTCATTGTAATGAGAAGTAGATATGGACTAAACAACCGAGTGATTTTGCTTTATTTACTATTTATTTATTTATAACATTGGCTTAGGAACCGAACGCCAGTTGCATTATAATTGTTGACTTTTGCTTATCCAAAAGATCTTCATGGGTGATTCGTTGGATTAGAATCTTTTGGGTACAAAAGTTGAATTGAGTATTTATAGAGTATTGCATGCTTTAAGTTGATTTGAAATTAACTTTCAATATAATGGCCAATATGAATATTATGTAATACACTTTTCCACTGCCACAAAGTTTAAATTTACACTTCCAAAAATTGATCACAGTTTGTGCTAGTTCTGTTTTTGTTAATTAGATTCTTTTAGATTATGCTACTTTGTGTATGACAATCATTTGGGAGTTTCTTACGCAAATGCCGAGAGTGCTCGAATTGGTCTTTCTCATTTAACTTGTTTTAATAACTCATACATGATACTATATTATACTACATATCATACCTTTAACTTCAGCCACCAAAATACAATTTGCAGGCTTCTTGTCAACTTATAAATTGCTTGTGAAACTTTTGAAAACTGGAAATCCATATTATTATTAATAAGACCCACTTGGTTTGTGTCTGCTCATTGTTCATGAAAAGGTATCTTAACTTTGTTCCAATGATAATTCATTTTCTCTAAGCTCTTCAACTTTATTTTATTAAACTGCCTCGTTTCCTTCTCATCTGTTCAACTTTCTCCTTAAAACAGAAATTTTTGCTTGAATTTCTTTCTGTCTCTTTCTACTCTTCTGTACACCAACCATGCCGTGTAGAACAGGAGTGGAGGAGAGGAGAAGTAAGCAAATTCGTTTTTCTCTCCATGTAAAATTGAAAGAGAACTTAAAGAAGAGAGCAAAAGAACTCACAAATCCTACTCCTTTTAGTTAATAACAAAATAAATTTCTTAACTTTTCATAATATGCTTAACTACACACAAGCAACCAATAAACACGACGGCGCTTTCAAGTTTTTGACTTATTTCAGCTAAATGAAACATTTACTCTGGAAAACTGCCTTCCTCTTCCTTTCTGCTCAAACTCATGAAGGATTGTTGTTGTACATTTCATCTACCAGAAAGCACTTTATGAATGTTTAATGAATGAGTTTTGAGTGCTCTTTTCTAGTTCGTTGGCTACCTACCTGTCAAGTTTAGTAACTCGGGATCGGGATCTGATCCCACCTCATTTATCATCTCTGCCTGTTGTTGGCTTCCTCTTATTCTTTTAATCTGTACAGACTGAACTGACTCAAACAGCGAAAACGAAACTAAATATGAATAAAGCAGTGAAGACTGAAGAGAAAGCTTAAATAAAACTTACATTAAAATAGTATGACAGGCGTTTTTCATAAGTAATTGAGTTTCTTTAAAATTAAAAAGTAGGAAATTTTTAAGAATGCATTAATTGTGTCGATCATTTTTAACGTTTTTGAACTAATTATAGTTCTTCACTAACTACAAAGGAGAATATTATAGGAACTTTTGGCCATAACAACAAATCTTAAACATTAAAAGTTTTACCGTAAATTTACATAAAATATTATTTTGAGAAACTAAAAATAAAACACTTTTATTACCACTTATTTCACAGGTCAACATTCTCTTTTTTATTACTGTGAATTTTATATCTTTCTGTGCTCCATCCCATCCAGTCACTAAATTTAGGATTAGGAATATTCATTAAACAAAGTTAGTCCTTAAAGTCTTAAACGTCGTAAAATTACGATTAATGTGTAATGCTCACATCTACATAGTTCACATTAATTTCTTAACGCTGTTTCCTTTTGTTTATATGCATGTGGTCCACAAAATTCTAGGCAATAAAATATCAAACAATTAGCGCCGCATTACATTGCTATGCATAATACAAGCCGTGGCAATCCAAAAAGAAAATAAATTTCCGTCCTTTCCTTTCCTTGCACTAGAAGAAACTATACCGGCATGGCAGCAGCATGCTTTTCAAACCGTTTCAGCTTCTTTTACGTTTAAGATTAAGGTGGTCGGTGAAAGAAAAAGGAAATCTCAGAGGTTACTTTATCCCCTCTCTTTTCTTTTTCTACTACTCCTTTAATAGTCTAGAGATTTTTTTATATTTTGATGGTAAAAGTCACAGGTTCCTTGGAGTAATTAGGTTTTATAAAATAATAAATGATGATGGTTATCTTAAAGTCGGATCGCTCCGTTCCGTGAACAGTGTAATAAAGCTCAACATGTCAAAGAAATTGTTTTATCGGTGTTTGTCTTGCTTCAGGTGCTGTTGCTGCATTATTGTTCCATCTATAAATATACAATCTAACCTAATTTTTAAATCAGAAAATGACACGTAAAAGGAGCACCGCGGGATCATAGTCATAACGGTTTATTGTCGAATATACTAGTGTTTTTTTCCTAAAAATAAATATTTAAAATCTGACACCATCCTTTATTGACTGTAATTGTGGAAAGAATGTGGCAGCTTATTATTATTGGGATTCAATTTTTTTAAGATAAAAGTTTTTTAATTATGCACCTCAAAATTTAAAATGGTTACAAATATTTTTTCTTTCTACGAAATTATTTTGTACCAAGTATATACTTTTTGACCACGAAACAACGCCATTTGCATTCGATTCAACCAATCACTTTGACCATGTTTGTAATGCTAAATGGTTTTTTTTAATATAAAACACAAAAAGTTAAAAAAAAGTAAAAAAAACAATACCATATCATGTCATAACTTTAATATCAAAAGAGTAGTTTGTTTGTTTTATTGCAAGAGCAGCAGCAACAGAAACAAATCTAGAGAACAATAATAATAAGCGTAATGCGTGTGAGATAAGGGAATTTGTTTCACACGACCTCTTTAACCTTCTTTACTGCCACTACTGCTGCAGTGCACAGAGACAAACAACAACATAATGGGAATAAATATTATACAAAAAAGTAGAGAGAGAGAGAGTTAGTGGTAGTAGTGGAGTGGAGTGGAGGAGAAAGGGGAGGAACAAAAAAGGATTGTTTTGCTACTTTTTTGTCGCATGATAACTTTGTTCGTCGCGCATATGGGCTACGCCAAAAAAGTGGAAACTTTGGGGAATTACACACAATAATACTTGTATCATTGTATGTATTTATAATATAGCTTGATGGAGGGACAGGGACCGGGAATAAGAGACTTACTTTTTTTAAGTAGTGGATTTTATTTAGAGAAAATGATTGCACGCATATTATGCATGATAGTTTGTTGGCAAAGTATTTACTTGCGTATTATTTCTCTTCGAAGTTCTTATGATGGTTGATGACATTTCTAGTGCAGGAAGAAGAGGAATAAAGAACTATGTTTTGTCACCGATCAAACCATCATTATCGTCATAATTTCATCGTATAGTAATTCAGTATTACAGTTCTCGCATTTACTACTTTCTTTATATTTATATGCTATGGCGGTTTTTATGGAAACGACAAGTGTTTCTACAGCTTAAAGTAGTATGCGGCGAAACTATAAAAAGCTTTTATGTTTTATAGACTGATTATATTATTATCAACTGAAGCGATGTTTACTGTGCTGTTGTGTAGTTGTTGGATATAAACATAACATGGTAATCTTTTTTGGGAAAACGTTTGGGACATTTAGCAAGTTTAGTAAATAGAAAAGAGGAAATTCGTTAGTTTTTTTTCTCGTATAGGAGGAGCAGCATTATTGTGAATTAGAAACATGCAATGGTACTGTCATGGGACACAGTGTCAACAGCCAGTTCTTTCGAAAGATTATTATATTTTTGGTTCATGCACATATTTAAGTGCTTAGTACCTTGTATCGCTTAAACCGTTTACATCCTTTACATACAATATGCTTTTAAAAGCTGTATAAAGGAAAAGGAAATACATATAAGTATGTACATATATTATGTGGGGAGATTTTCAAAATGGTTGGGGACGGAAGTGAGTGAGAATTTATTTCCTTTCCTCACGAAATCTTCAGGAAAAGTGGCTTTCTTCTCTTTGACATTGCTCATTGCTGCTTGTGTTGCAGCCGCATTTACAATTCTTTACGTAGTTTCTTTGGCGGAATGGAAAAATGATCCTTAAAGTAAAGCATAGCTGGAGTAATCGAAGGAAAAAAAAGCCAAATTAAATTAATGTTTTTAAATTTAGAGTTTGGCTTTTACGACTGTAAGTAATTTAACAAACTGTTCATTGATGTTGTGAATGAATAATTATAAATTTATAAATAATTACATTGGCTTATTACTTATCCGTATGCAAAAGAATGTTTACGTAAGTCTCAATATTAAAAATATCATAAAGATGGGAATTTTAAAAGACACAAATAATACATTACATCACATCAGTTTCTTCGTCATGGTTATATTTTTTGACATTACCAAATATTTATTTCTTCCCATTCACGCCCAAATTTCCACGTTCGACTCCCTTTGACTTGGCACATTATTATCTAAAAACCATTTCATCTTTTTAAAATAAGCTTGATAGAAGTGGCAAGCAACTTAAAAATAATAATGCAATATTGCTAGTAAATAGGGGATCATTGAAATCCAGAGTCAGCAGCATCAGCAGCAGAAAAGAGCCGTCAAAATACTAAATGGATTAGGAAATCATTTGTGATGATGAAGTAGTAGTAGCTGTGTAGTAAGAGGGATAGTAAGGGAAAAGAAAACTGATAATGATTATAATCTTCAACAGTTGCTTTCAGTAACACAAAACAGAACCAGTTAATCGAGTGAGTGAATGGATTCACATAGTTAACCAGCAGCAGCTCTGCCATAGCCAAAGTAGATATGAAAGATAGAGAGAAAAAAGAAGGCACATGGTCAATAATAGGTACACACAGCCAGGCATAATGTCATGTCCCTCTGCACCCATTCACTTGCTTTTCCCTTTAGTTTTTTTCGTAAATCCTTTAATTTTTATTGCCCATTTCTACTTGAATGGTTGAGTATTACAAACACTCCTATTTTCCTTGAATGAATGAAATTGCTGTAGATGCAGTGCCAGTGCACTAGACTCAGATACCAAAATTGTAAGTAAATTCTTATTAGCAATTGGGAATATCCTTATTTTTACTTTTGTACAATATTTTTGCGATTTTATTCCAACTGATAAATCGACTTGGGAAAATTATACAAGTGGCGGGCGATCTTATCCACATAATATCAATATGATGATGTCTTTTTAATTGGGACGAGTTTATAAAGATCTCCGTTTTGGATAAGCATTTTAACTTTCTCCCTTTTCCTAAAAAGTAGGGGTGATGTGAGCTAATGGAGCAGCACAATACGCACGGAGTAAAATGGGAAAGAGAAAGAGTGAGCAGAGACCAAATGGGAATGTGAATAGAAGAAAGACAAAATAAACCAGGAAAAGTAAAACGAAGAACAAGAACAAGGAAAAACCGTTTGGTTTGTTTTTCACATTGAATTTCGTGCTTGCTCTCTAGTAAAACAGTAGAAAAAGCAAAGCAGTACTCACACACACAGTTCATAATTACAAAAGTAACTTCATTCAATCCCTCTCGACTTCCAGTTAGTTTCTGTGTAATGTTAGAACTGTGAGAAATGAACTCCCAATGGGTCCTGTCATTTGATTTTCATCTCTCTGCTCTTTTCTCTTTTCTGTCTCCCTTTCTCTTTTACGACTACTACTGAGGAACAACAATGCCGACTTTGTTCCCTGTTGCAGTAGTTGTAGCAGAAGTAGTAGCTGAAAGCCTCCGAGACCCGACCGGCAGTATGTATCCCAATCTTACCAATTTTAATAAACTTTTTTCTCCTCACTCACTCCATCACTCTTTCTCTCTCTCTCTCTCGCCATCTATCTTTCTATCCTCTTTCACTTATCTATTTTGTCACATGCCTTTTGCCTTAATACACTTGATGATAATAAAGTCATCAAAGTAAATAATTTCTGGGGACCCAACAACAACAGCAACAATACATAAAAATAGATAAAAATGTTGTTGGCTTTATCTCATTGTTGTTATTGTTCCCATCATTACTGATGCATAATCCCGTAATATAATATTCATTGGATGGCATTATTACAAAAAGACTCTTACTTTTTTTCCTTTCTCTCGTTCTCTATGCCTCCCTTAAAGTAAATACACTTTTAATGTTATTAACTTCTCATTTCCCTCCGATGTTTTGCTTTCGCTCCATCCAACTTCTAACAACTTTATCATTTTGACAATGACAATCAGAATAGAAGAGGAAAAAGGGACTAGTGGGGCTTACTTGTCTTTCCGTGTCCGTCTGTGTAGATTCATTTATGGGAATAAGTAAAGGCAATTTGGAGAATGAGATGGTTCTACTACTGTATAAATTCACAGTAATTGAAACAATATTATTCTGTTGTGTTGTACTTTTTGCTTGATTTGATTTCCTCTTTTGAACATTACTTTTTAATTTGATTAGACAAATTGGGTTATAATTTTATTAGTTTTTGGTTAAACTTTTTGTCTGCTTGAAAATTACATTGATTAATAAGTAGGCAGTATTACATATTATTTGGATGACGTATTTAACGGAAAATAGATGTCTTAGTTGCAGGGACACAAAATGCTTAAGAAAATCTTATGCAAGGTAAAAGAAAAGGATGGTCATTGTTTAATCTATAGCCCGATCCACTAGAAAAACTTAATAAATGAAAGAAGGAAAAGAGAAACAAAGTTTA